>JAUTXW010001723.1:0-35213 GCA_030620095.1 Kuschelorhynchus macadamiae
ATACAGATTACTTTTATTTCATATGCACATCATCACATTAAACTGAGCTCACTGGGCTGCTCAGATATCTAATCATATGCAGGAGGCATCGAACAATTAATTTTTCTCAAATATCGTAACAGAGTTTTTCGTCCTACCTGGGTATTTGATTACAAGATTACAAAGTGGTATAACACAGCTTATCCGTTTTAAAGAACATAATATTTGTGTATTAATTTTCTTTTTATATATTAACATGTAGTTCTTTACTCAGTTTCTATATAACTCGCCCTTTTCCAGGTCCTTATAGAATAATTTAATTTTTAATTAATTATTTACAATTTCCTTCATCAATTTTAATTTCCTCAAAAGAGACCCAAATTGTTTTACGTTATTTTTTACTTGATCTAAAATTTTTATAGATTTGTTAATTGTTGACAGTCAATTTTATTTGTAAAATCTTTGACGCGAAATTAATTAATAATTTTTGGGAAAGAGGTTCAAGATATTGTTGACTATAAACTTAACTTGTGATAGAAAATTTCCATTATATTCCTCTTGAAGATTTATTGGGTTAAATATGATGTGATTTAATGTTTTAATCCAATTATTTTCCCTTTGCTTGATCAAACAAAGGTGTCTCAACCGGGTCGGGGCCTCTGAAATAGCGGGGCCCCCGGGCTTTGCCCCGAACTGCCATTAATAAATCGAAGTTTCTAAAAAAATACAATTACCTCTCATCTCATTTCATAACGCATATATTGTTGTTGTTAAAGTGGCGCTAATTCTATGATGTCTTTGTGTATGTTAGCACCCTTGTTGATAGTTTATACCTATTTCATCTGTGTATTTTATGACCCATGTTATACTGTCACCGTCGCTTAGGCTATAAAGACTACCGAGACAATTGACAAAAACTCTGCCATAAGAGGCATTCGCTCTACATGTGTTAGAAGGTTCTCTGGCTATCTAAGGCATAGCTTCTTAATTATTAGGAGTTTTTGTCAATTTTCTCGGTTGTCTTTTTAGATAGGCTATCAAACCATTTAATATAACTATATCATACATCGTGTTCCTTTTAAAATAACAAAGTCGATGCTTAATTTTTTACTTTCCACTTATACATTATTTTTTTAGCAAATCCTGGCGTTTAAGATAAAATTTTAAAATTTTATGTTCCACATTCAATTAATCGAACTATTGCTACTGGTGGAATAAAAATTGCGACGACACAATTTCCATGGTTTTGACGACTAAAGTGACAATAACGTGAAGATATTTTAATCATGTCAGTTATGAGTTCGCACTCAACAGTCATAGAAGTCAAAGTGACTAAATGTTTTGAGTGAGCTACTTTTAATATACTATTAATCAAACAATGTATTAAATCACTAATTAATCGCTGCACGTATCGAGAAAACAAAACAACCAAGAACTTAAAGCATATTTTAGATTTTCACTTAAAAAAAAATCGTTCAAATTAAACTTCTACGTTCAGAGATACGACTGTTTTAAATTCTATCGTGGAATGACCACACAATATTTATTAGGATCACTTTGAGATAGCAATTACAGGTTTTTGACTTTCCTATATTTGATTATAACTGAGGTATAAACGCAAATTAGTGCCCTCTAACTTCCTGAAACCTTGCCTGGCCAAATATTTTGAGAAAATTCAGAAGCTTTAAAGAGCCACCATTCATCCTTTTTAACAAAACCTTCGCAGGCATAATAACCTCTGTCAAAAACTATAGGTCGAATTTTTTGGGCTTGAAAGTATTTTTCTTCTGTTTACCTTGTTTTTTATTCGTATTTTTCTTCTGTTTACCTTGTTTTATTATTATTATAGGAGGTGGGTGGCTCATCAAAGGTACAGCACCTCGACACCATTAGGCCCTTTCTGGGATTATCAAAACTAAACCAACAAATATAGAGTGGCACAGCTGTATTCTTGCGTCACTACAAACTGTTTCCAATGAGAATACTTATATCCGTCCCATTTGTTAGTTTTATTATCGGAACAGGAATTCGGTGATTTTTATAAGCATTTGT
The DNA here is from genome assembly GCA_030620095.1 of Kuschelorhynchus macadamiae. Classification (NCBI taxonomy): domain Eukaryota; kingdom Metazoa; phylum Arthropoda; class Insecta; order Coleoptera; family Curculionidae; genus Kuschelorhynchus; species Kuschelorhynchus macadamiae. Next base: position 2,032 of record JAUTXW010001723.1, read on the forward strand.
CCATTGTTGGTGATCTGTCTTTTCATGCGAATGGGATACTATAGTCGAATGCGGTCTTATCGTGCGGGTCCAAAGGTCACCAACATTATGAATCAAATCAGAAAACACAGTGAATAGCAAATGTTGTGTGATTCTTTTATCGAGCTATTAAATCTCTATGGGCTATTTACAAATATACAGGGAGAAAGAAAATAGTTTTTTTTATTATATTACGCAATATTATTAAGATAGCCACTTAATATTATTTTATATATTAAATGCCGAGGGACTGTCCCTAAATAAGAAAATTCCCTAAATATGTATTTGGTCAAAATTTTTCGGTTGGCAAAAACAAAAATAGACAAAATGGCAAGCGTCTTAATGAAGTCGGAAGGCGGTTCGAATCAGTGGAACAATCAGGATATGTTCTGTTTATACAGCCACTTACTGAAAGTGAGATTTTTTTATCAATCACCAAAAACTATGAGCCCCGCTTGTCCTAAAAATTTAACCACTTATACAGTGTCATTTATTTAAATGCCGGCCACCTCTGTGCAAAGAAAACAAAAAAAATTTATTTTGCAAAAATATTATACACCTTTGTTATATATATATATATATATATATATATATATATATATATATATACATATACATATATATATATATATATATATATATATATATATATATATATACATATATATATATATATATATATATATATATATATATATATATGTATATATATATATATACACAGGGTGGCCCAACGAAAAGGTCCCACCCTTATTTATGACTTTCCTGGTATATTTTGGGAAAAACGCTTGGACACGTCAATTTTGATTTTTAGGGGGACGTCTTTTCATGTATGATTGTATAATACAGGGTGTTCCAAAAATAAGATATCGCATTACACTTGACATTTTTAAATGGAAACCCCCAATTTTTTTTCTATTTTTGGATTCTCCAGGAAGTTTTTAGTAACTTTTGTATAATAGAGTTTATACCTATCTTCAACCATTTTGAAGTTATTTGAATAATTGAATAATATCAAGTATTGATAAATTAAATTCAAGAAAGGGTCAAAATAACGAAACTTTATTATCAAAACGGAAACATTGCAAGGGCTACTGCCAGGTTGTTTAATACGTTACATTCAGTCAAAAATATTAACCATAAGTATGTGGCTAAATTAATAAGAAAATTTGAAGCAACTAGATCTGTATCTAATATTCGCCGGAATCAGGAACACTAAACCATTTACAGTTTTACATTCACATTAAAATTTAAACAAAAATTAGTTACTTAGCTACAATGTGTCAAAAAGTCAATGTGGTAATAAATGTTGAAAGTGGTGTCCGTTTACCTCCATGCAATAATAAATATTTTGCTCAAATCTATTCCTAACATTTTCACACATTTCTGGAGTTATTTGTCTGCATTCCGCCGTGATCCGCCCCCGAATATCTTTGATGGAGTCTGGCTTCGTACTAAAAACCTTACTTTTTATATGTCCCCAAAGAAAGTAATCTAAAGGACTCAAGTCCGGAGACCTTGGTGGCCACTCAATGGGGCCGCGCCGTCCGATCCACTGATTTGGGAAATGGGTGTCCAAAAACTGTCGTACTGGAGCTACATAGTGCGGTGGTGCACCATCTTGTTGGAAATGAAGAAAATTTTCATTATAATTAACCTCATTTTCTATTATTTCGGTTATTCGTGGCTCTATTGTATTTTCCAACATGTCCAAGTACAACTCCCCCGTCAAGTTTCCAGGAATAAAGAAAGGTCCTACAATATGATTTCCGAAAATGCCGGCCCAGACATTAATTTTTTGTGGGTATTGCGAATGTACCTCTCGAAACAAATGTGGATTCGAGTCGCTCCAATATCGACAATTATGTCTATTTACAGCACCATGTAAATAGAAGGTACATTCATCCGAAAAACAAATGTTAAATAACAAATTTGGGTTATTGTTCAAACGTTGTGTCATTAATTCGCAAAACTCCAACCTTCTATCATAATCGTCTTCATTAAGCTCATGGACAAGTTTAGTTTTGTACGGGTGAAATTTATAGGATTTCAAAATTCTTTGCACTGTTGAGCGTGTAAATCCTGAAGAAGTAGCCAGACCACGAGTACTTTGGGTGTTGTCAAGAGCCACGTGTCCCAAAACTGCTATTTCTCTGGCTTCATTTCTACTTGGACGATTTTCCTGATTCCGGCGAATATTAGATACAGATCCAGTTGCTTCAAATTTTCTTATTAATTTAGCCACATACTTATGGTTAATATTTTTGTCTGGATGTAACGCATTAAACAACCGGGCGGTAGCTCTTGCAATGCTTCCGTTTTGATAATACAGTTTCGTTATTTCGACCCTTTCTTGAATTGAATAAATCATTGCAAAATATTATAATAGAACTAGGCAACTTAACGATTTCAAATCAAAGATAAAGTTGTTCTATGATTTACGATGACATTGACGGATGCTAAATTTCTTGCTGGTATCGGTGATTATTATTTTTTTCCGTATTATCAGTACTAAATTAAATGAGGCGAATTTTATAAAAAAAATTAAAAAAACTTCAAAATGGTTGAAGATAGGTATAAACTCTATTATACAAAAGTTACTAAAAACTTCCTGGAGAATCCAAAAATAGAAAAAAAATTGGGGGTTTCCATTTAAAAATGTCAAGTGTAATGCGATATCTTATTTTTGGAACACCCTGTATTATACAATCATACATGAAAAGACGTCCCCCTAAAAATCAAAATTGACGTGTCCAAGCGTTTTTCCCAAAATATACCAGGAAAGTCATAAATAAGGGTGGGACCTTTTCGTTGGGCCACCCTGTATATATATATATATATATTATATATATTATATATATATATATATATATATATATATATATATAATATATATATATATATATATATATATATATATATATATATATATATATATATATATATATATATATATATATATATATATATATATATATATATATATATATATATATATATATATATATATATATATATATATATATATATTCGTATTTTAATATTTTTCGTTAGCCCCGAGTTTCTGGTAAAGCGATTTTACCAATTTTATATATCAAATTTTGTCTTTAAACACGCTTTAAAATTGGAACAAGTATTCTATAATTATTTATTTATTGCCTACAAAATTAAAAATGTACTAAAAAAGTAAGCAAAAAAATGGTGTCATCTAATAAAAAAAATTTTAAATTAAAATTCACTGGCTAATATCCAGGAGCCAGTGGCAAAAGCTCTGAGAATCGGTATAAGGAATGTACAGAAACTTGTGCATGAAAAAAACATAATTTACTTCCGAAGAAGATTAAGAAATGTACACGAAAAAATCCAAAGGCAAAAGACTTAAGTTACAATGCAAAAATGGATATTCATAATGCAATTTATGATTTATACACGTCAAAGACTAATACAATCCTTCAGAAACTTTTTAATGTTATAGACTAAAAAATATCATCATCACTTAAAAAGTACTAATCTTCTGAGGCGTCTTCAAATGGCACAATGATCATTGGTGCTATTTCGACATCTAGAACTCGTTCTTGATTCCACCAATCCCATATTAATTTCTCCGTATGTTCCACAGATTTCTTCCAGTACTCCGGCGTAATATAATTTGATGAATTTTGCCAAACAATTTGCACTTCATCTGATGTAAGACCATCGTTCACGTGTTTTTCGTAATATGATTTTGCCCCAGCCCATATTAATTCTTGCGTTAAACTGGCAATGGTATGGGGGCAGTCATAAAACCTCATGTCCATTTTCCCCTAATATTTCATCTACGGCATATATTGTTGGTTTTTTAATAGATTTTGCCATTAAAAGAAGTTCTAGTTTCAGCATATTGGGTAAAGGATTTTGTTTTTGTTTTATTATCCGGTCATACATATCGCTTTTCTTCGAGGATGAAGTGGGTTGTTTATTTTAGATTCTTGAATGATAAGATGGATGTCCAAATTGATTAAAGATGGAGCATATACATTTGGAATCAGTTGTTCTTTTCACCACTTTTCAAACAGTTCACAGTTCATATTATCATGGTAGTCCATACTTTTGGATGTTGAAGAAAACAGTAAACTTGCACCTGGGAGAAATCCTGTTGAAGAACCTGCATGCAAAATGATGAACCGTTTTCCCGTCCCACATCGCTTTTTTCCAAGTCTCGTCTAAAAATACCACTTTTCTAAATTTTGAATTAACATTTTCTGTGTATTTCTTTAAAAACTGGATACGCTGACTTGCTATATGTGGCAACTCGCATAAAAATCTTCGATTACAGTCCTTTTTATGTCGAAAACCCAACAGTTTTATTAATGTTGACAACGATTTTAGTCCAATTTCCAATATGCCTCGATTTTTTAAAGCTTCTTTTAAAATTTGAAGGGTTATATTAGTTTTTGATGTGTATAAATCGTAAATTGCGTTACGAACATCCATTTTTACATTGTCACTTAAGTCTTCTATCTTTGGCTTTTTTCGTGTACATTTCTTAATCTTCTTCCGTAGTAAATTATGCTTTTTTTCATGCACAGTCCTTATACCGATTGCCAGCGCTTTTGTTACTGTCCCCTGGATATTGGCCGGTGAATTTTCATTTTCGTAATATTTTATTAAATTTAATACCATTTTTTTCGCTTGTGGATGCAAAAAATCCGAAAATTGTTTTCTATTACTCATTTTGTCACTGACTTGTCAATCTGACTTTGAAGGGACATCGCTCAAAGATTTTTGCAACTGCTGGTATTTATATGTTTATCCTCTTTTTTCATATGAAAATATCATAGGTCTATCTAATTCATCTTCCGGATTTTATGCGGAGGATATGATTACACGTAATAAAGAAAAACAAACTTAAAAAGTTTGTCGTTGATAAATCGTATGACCCGCACGATAACACTGCTTTTGACTATACCATGAAATCTGCGTTAACTATTCAACATTTTACAGCTATGTAATACTAATTCCTGCTAGAGTTACGCTAGGCAAACCCAGGCATTGAATCGCTTACATCCATTACACCAACTACAGATTAACGAATTGCCATTTTGTTAATTCATTTTAATGTGCCAACTAAAATTGACCCTCCTCATTTTGAGTTTTGACAAATTTTGTTTATATATAGATAAGTTAATTAATCTACACATTTACGTAATTTATCGTTTATATTTTAAAGTTATTTATTTTTAGTTTAAGGAACAATGGCAACAAACAAATCTTTACCATCTAAATCAGATTCTATACCATCACCAGAAGTTGCTGGGTCAAGCTCTAGCAAAAGCAGTATTACATTTTCATCTAATTCAAGTAATTCTGGACCTCGAGTATATAGAAAATACCGTCGAAGTAAATCATTATCGCATATGATAGTTGACGACTATACGGCGGGTGAAATAAGAAGGATAAAGGAAAGGTTGCTAAGGTAGGTATAAACGGTTAAGTTGGGATAGTTTAGAGGTAGGGATTTAAATTGAGATATTAAGCGTCTAGTATATAAGAACTGAAGGGTCTGACTGACAATTCCGATTTGATTATAAGTAGTATGTGAGTGAATCTTCCTAGGTTCTATTATGTCATATATACGTCGTGCGACCCAACTATAACGTATATTTACGTTATATATATATATATATATATATATATATATATATATATATATATATATATATATATATATATATATATATATATATATATATATATATATATATATATATATATTGATGTTAACTTTTTTCCGATAGGCAAGTAAAGAAAAAATAAATCTGCTATATAAAAACATGAAATAGCATCACTATTCTTAGTTTATATCATCATACTTCATTAGTACTTTATGTTTTTCAAATTAGATTTTTTCATTAATTTATTAATAAGAAATTCAGAATTTTAGTTTTTCGTTGCTTATAAGAATTATAATGTAATGTTCAATGTACTAATGCAAACCTAGTAATTATTTTTTCTACTATTGTACCCATCTACAATTCTAGAAACAAAATAAACCTCGTTTTCCATCACGCACTAAGAGAGATTTGAATTGTTTTATAAAATTGAGAACGTTAGTTTTCGGTTATTATAAGAAATGTAGTGAAATGTACTAATGTAGGTATTAATTATTTTTCCTGCCGTAGTTCGTATCTAGGAAAGAAATAAACCTCATTTTCTGTCACTTACTAACTAAAAGACTAAATGTAAGAGATGGAAAAAATCTTGTGGGGTTTAACCTAAACCAGTTTTTTATGGGATTAAATAAACGGACATCACAAAACACCAATATTTTCTACGGTTTCCTAAAAGACCTTAAATAATCCATCCATCATATAATATAGTATACATATTAAAAAATATCGAGTTTTTAAAACGGATTACCGAAAAATGGAAAAATTGGACGTTCTCTGTCTATATCATGTCTATGTAGGACTGAATGAATGAATTGAATGATTGAAAACAATAATTGGAAATAAATATATTTTTAAAATAATGATCTTTTTGGCACCCCCGTTTTGTTAGTTTACCACACCTGGCTATCTATACTTGCTACCTTTTTAGATTTTTAAACATTTCTACTAAAAATCTTTCTAATTGCTCAACAAAACAGGTCGGTGTCTCTCCGCTACTATGCCATTTTTGTTTGTTTGGATAGTGTTTTTTTTTTTAAATAACGAAAATCTGGGTTAAAATGAAAGCAGACTATAGAGAGGTAGCAACGCAATAGTAGTTGTTATAATTTTTTAATGCTATATTTTTTACTTTAGATATTCATAGCAGATATAAAGAAATAAAATTTAAAAAAATAAAAAACCAAGTGGATTCTTTTTGTTTTTAACATTAGTGGGCACTGAGTAATTTCTTTTACCTTTTTGTATATTTTATACCTTTTGTATATTAGTACCTTTTTCGCATGGTTAGCGTAATATTGTACAAAAAAAGCACTGTCCAATTCAAAATGTTTCTTGTCCCAGTCCTTACTCTAAAAAAAAAAAAATAGTCACCAACTACATCATACAAACCTGGATTGTTCGACTGAATTAAATATAAATTCTTTACCCACACAACATGAAAAATAAGCTTTGATGATCTTTGTCCACAGTAGAATCAGTCAAAAATTACACCATATCTAATCTTAAGCCCTAAGTACTCGAAGGAGGAACATCAGATAAGTAATTGCATTTTAACATTATCCAGATTCGTTAACAATGATTTGCTGTAGCGTGGCCAAGTCGATTAATATTAGAGATTTAACGTTCCAATGGTATCAATACGTATTTCTGACGTCGATATTGGGTTAAAGTTTTATCACGTTTATTTATTATATTGCGTAACAACATACTTTGACGTCAATTAGGTCGATGTACGACGAAATTTTGACTATTTTGACCTCCTTTTGCTCACTAGGCACTATTTAAAAATACGTTTAACGTAACATTTAACGATTAGAATAGAAGAAAGTGGTTATAAATGGATAAAACAAGGTATCAAATATAATTTCTACAAGTGATAGAGATACCTATCCCCCAACCCTCGCCGTGGTAGGCATTTTCAATGTTTATGATAAAAACCTTATTTATTACAGGCACAATAATAATACGTATTTCAATATTTTAGAACAAACTCTCACCTGCAGCCCTCCGCTATAAAAAGCTTCACAAGGATACAGAAAATGACTCTTGCTATGTTAGCAGTAGTTGATTTTTTCTGCTTTTGTTCGATGTCTATCATGGCTCCTTTCTTCCCAAAAGAAGCAGCTGAAAAGGGTCTTTCAGAAACAATGTCGGGCATTGTATTTAGTTTTTATGCTCTAGTCATGTTTGTTTCATCTCCAGTATTTGGGAAAGTAGTAAGCGATAATTGAACTTTACTAACTAAATATATAAATATAAAATACAACCAGTTTTCAGTTAATGTTAACATACAGGAAAAATGTATTATCAGTTTTGTTTTATAAATATTTTCTACAGTATGCGTAGAGAATAAAAAATAAGAAAATATTATTATGCCGCGTTTAATTATACAGACAAACTTTTATAAAGTGATAAATGTTTGCCTTACTTTAAAACAAAATGTTCATATAAACATAATCCTCACCAGCTTAGTTTTGTTATTATCCTTAGTTTTATTTTTCCTGTATGGTAAAAGAAAGTTAAGTAAGACTAATAAATTTTTTTTAATTACCTAGTTATTTTCCAACTCAAACATAAAGGTAGATAAAGATAGCCATATTCTAAGTGCTATTATATAGAGAAAGTATTGTTTTAAACATTTTTTAAAACTGAATGTTGGGTTTTTTCGATGTTTTAAAACGCGAAAAATGTTTTTTGAACGATGTTTATATGCATGTATTTAAATATAATTTCTAAATAGGTTAAGACGGATAAACTGATTTGGTTTTTGGTGATATTTGCAAATTAGGAAGTCGTGCAATTTTCTAAATCTCGTTGAAGGGATTTGGAAAACATTCTATGCCCTTTTCTTGTCGTTATTAGGTTTTGGATGTCACGAGAATGAATATTTTTAAGGGGTATGAAATAAAAAAGCATATCTTGAAGAAGCGTTAACAAATTATTTTTTTTTAGTATTTTAAAAAAATACAAATCATGTTGGTGATTGCATAAATTTTGTAGGGTAAAAAAATATTTTAAAAAGTTTGAAAACGAATAAACTAATTTCAACAAAATTGAGGAAAAAAATAAAGTGGGTAAATATCTTGAGGTCATACATTTAAAAATATATATAAATTTTATTAACCAATACACCGATCTGAATCACAATTTGTGCAAATGTCTTAAGATCACGGAAGCCCGTCGCAGTATTCTCCGGGAGAGTATAAATGTTTGCCATATCTGCTTTAATTTTAAAGCTAGACATATGAACCAAAAACAAATTGTAGGGTTACTTAACCATGTTTTTTTCTAGTAATTCAAAAAAAAAACAAAAGACAATTATTTTTACAAGACATTATTACAAGTTGTGTTTTTTTTTAAATGGGACACCCTGCATATTATATGTTCTTCAAATGGATCTCTTCTTGCAGACTATAAATATATATGGTTTGATAACTATATCTTCAAAGATACCCGCGGAAAGAAAAGAAATACCCTGCCATAAGAGGCAAGGTATACCCATGGACTCCACTATGTAATAGAGCGTTTTCCGTCTCTCTCTAACAAACTGTTTTTATGGCAGGATTCTTCTTAAATTTCTCGGGTGTCTTTGAAGATAAAGTCATCAAACCAGATATATTTATAATCTGCAAAAAGATTCCCTTTTGAGAGACATATTATAATACAAGGCGTCCCACTTAAAAAAAAACTTATGGTGACATCTTGTAAAAGCGATAGTCTTGTATTTTTTTTTTAATTATTATAAAACTTGTTAGGCAACTTTTTTAGTTTATATGGCTAACTTTAAGATAAAAAGAGATATGGCAGATTAAAATATTATCAAGTTAAATTGATCGCACTGTACAGGGTGTCCCATTTTCGTAGGTTTTACGGGGTTTCCAGCTTATGAGTAGAGATAGAGAGATGCGGTTTTCGCGACACCGTGCTACTTTTCGATGAAACTAAAGAGGCCGCAAACAGATTTGCCCTAACCATTTTAGTTTCCGTGCTACAGGATGATTTTGAAAATTTGTCATTTTCGGACACCCCCTGTAACTCAGCTATCGTAAAATATATTTAAAATGTTTCAACTGGTATTTATAGATTTTTTCACGTAGAATTCAGTGGCGTACTCAGATTTTTGCTGAGAGTCATAGTTTTTGACATATTGGCATAACCTACTATTTTTTAAATGGGACACCCTATATATTATTTTTTCATCTTATTCTTCGTGTCGAGAGCTTTTCAAAAACATACCATAAGTCATATTTATTTTCATAAATAACATGAAAAAATGCATTTTTCTTTAAACGGATTTATGGCATAGCAGATCAATCGAAATAACAAAGTAACAGCATCAGAAAAAATTAGGAAGTAGGTAAAAGGTAATAATTATAATTTCATTAAAACTACAAATATTGTTCAAATTGTAGACCATTATGTGTCCTACAAGTGTGACAAACTTTAAAAATTCTTTTTAATGCATTTTCTATTGTAAATGACTGTCTTTGTAACTCTGCAAAAGCGTTTTCGGTGGCCATTCTTAGTTGTTCTAAGTTTTCGTATCGCCTTACATAAACCTTGTTTTCTAAATAACCCCACAAAAAGAAATCTAAAACTGAGAGGTCAGGGGATCGTGGTGGCCATCGAACAGGTCCGTGTGTTCCTAAGCCAGTTTTGCTGGAAATAAATCCTATTTAGTTGAGCCAAGGGAACATCATCCAAAATTCCTAATGCGTCTTCTAGGATTCGCACGTAACCAATCGAATTCAGATTTCCTTCATATATTTGGTAAACTATTTTTCGGTTGAAAATAAAACAGGAGACATTGAATCCAAATCTGCCCTGACGCTCCCTAGGAAAAATAACATGTTTGTTTTCTTGACTCCAAAATCGCGTGTTGTGTCTATTTAAAATCCCTGAACTAGTAAAATGTGCCTCGTCTGACCAAATAATCTTTTTTTCAAAATCGATATCTTCTGCCTTCATATTTATAAACCAATTGCAGAACTCCAATCTGCGCTCTGCATCACCAGGATGCAGATGATGCACAAGTTTGTATTTATAGGGTTTGAATTTGTGCTTTTTCAAAATTTTCTGCACTTTGGTTTTCGGTACACCCGCCTCTTCGTCTATTTTCCTGCAAGATGTTTCAGGAGCTGTCTGAACGAGGGCTAAAACGTTGACCTCAGATTCTTCGTTGTCTTTATTGTAAGTTCGCGATCGAGGCTTGTTAAAAGATCCATATTGGCAAAGATTATTTTTAATTTTTTGAAAAATTCTTTTTTCTGGTTGTCTTCTCTCGGGATATCTAAGATCAAATAAAGCGAACCAATAAAGTCAAAATGCAGGAAGATAAAAAAGAACTAACCTGTTCAGATAAACCTCTGCCGCCTGATATGCATCTTCATTAGACAATATAAAACACGCGTTCATATCATATTTCTCAAAATATTCAAATTTTTGATTCTGAGCCATATTAAAAACAATAATTATAATAGACGTCAAGAAAAATTTAAACGCAATAATGCCAAAAATGACAGCAGTAATGGCTGCCTGATCATATTTTTGTTAACTTTTTCCATGGCTCCACAGCCACCTTCTCTTATTTCGATTGATCTGCTATGCCATAAATCCGTTTAAAGAAAAATGCATTTTTTCATGTTATTTATGAAAATAAATATGACTTATGGTATGTTTTTGAAAAGCTCTCGACACGAAGAATAAGATGAAAAAATAATATATAGGGTGTCCCGTTTAAAAAATAGTAGGTTATGCCAATATGTCAAAAACTATGACTCTCAGCAAAAATCTGAGTACGCCACTGAATTCTACGTGAAAAAATCTATAAATACCAGTTGAAACATTTTAAATATATTTTATGATAGCTCAGTTACAGGGGGTGTCCGAAAATGATAAATTTTCAAAATCACCCTGTAACACGGAAACTAAAATGGTTAGGGCAAATCTGTTTGCGGCCTCTTTAGTTTCATCGAAAAGTAGCACGGTGTCGCGAAAACCGCATCTCTCTATCTCTACTCATAAGCTGGAAACCCCGTAAAACCTACGAAAATGGGACACCCTGTACAGGGCTTTTCCTCATAATACGCCACCCTGTACTAATTTAATTTAAATTATTTTAATATAAAAGTTATTATAGGGTTTGTTAAGTAGTTGTATAGCAGACCTAACATACTTTTTTTTACATAGGCCACCCCGTATATTATATGTCCATAAAATAGGCTTCTTCTTGCTGATTATAAAAATTGAAGCTTTAAAACCTGTATTTTCAGACACCCAAGAAATTAGACAAAACCCCCTGCAATAAGAGGTAATGTGTGAGAGACAGTGGCGTGAGGTCCATGGAAGCGATAGAAGCACCGCTTCCCCTACTCTTATAAGATCCAAAATAGAAGATTATAAATTGATAATAAAATATTTTATTTTTCAAATGCCTTCATCAATCGCCTCCCATTTACAACAAAATTTGTATTTTATTTCCAATAGACTTCATGAATCTCCACCCGGGCGAGATTAATCATACACGGCGGCATCGTATCTAAAGAGAGTAGGAGACCGTCGGTCGGGCGAATAGAGTTAGGGCAATAATTTTTTTGCTAGCGTGTAATAAACTTACTTAAAAATAAAAATTTCAGCGGTTCTCAAAACATATTCTTTATGAGAAAAATGTGTTTTTTGAAGTTAAATATTTCAAAATCTGTAAAAGTAAATGTAGTAAAATATAGTATTTTTGAAAAGTTCTTCGAATACTCTTTCAAACAGCATGAAAATATGTAGGGGGTTTTATTAAAAAATATAACTTTAGTAATGCATGCTTTTTTGGAACACCCTGTAGAGAAATTTTGTCTTTGAAAATAAAATGTACCTAAAAACCTACAAACTGGTAAGAAAATCATAACTTTAATTTGCCAAGTAAAAAGGTTAAGGGGATGCACAAAATATAATCAGTAACACCCTACACTTGTTTTCTATGTAGGCATGTATTCTACTATTTATTTAGCCATTATCCTAATCGCTTCCCTCACTAGATATTTCACCGCACGCCACTGGTTAGAGAGAGTTGGAAAACGTTGAACTACATACTGGAAACAATAGGAATACATTGCTTCTTATAGCAATGTATGCCTGTCAAATTTCTCAAGTGTCCTTAAAGATAGAGGTATCAAACCTAGAATATTCATAATCAGCGAGAAGAGACCCATTTAATGAATATGTATGTCTGCTACATATTTTTGGGACTTAGTGTAAACATAAATAATACCTAATATTATATAAGCATAACTACCTAATGAACGTTACATTTAACATTTGGTTTTAGCTCTTAAAATTATATCAATTTTGGGGGTGGCAAATTATGAGGATAGACCACATCATACACCTATGTTTAATTATATTTTATACATAGATTTAGCTACAATTTATTGAAAACGTATTTTAAGATCATTAAAATTTAAATAAATATTTTGACATCAATATAGGCACAATTGTTTTAAATTTTCAACGAAAGCAAAAAAATCTAATACAATACAAACACGGAAAAACACATAATTTTGAAATGTTATAGATTCTGCTATTTTTTAATTTAAGGAATATAATTGTTTTTAGCTTCCAAAATTCGGTGCAAAGTTAGTATTTTTATTTGGAATGTTTGTTGCTGGTGCATGTAATTTATTGTTTGGGTAAGTATTAAATTATTAGCAATTGATTAAGTTTTGTTTTAAATTATATAAATTTATCTGAATGGGATAGGAATATGGGCCCCTTTCTAAATCATAATTACTTTAATTGCTCCCATTAACATTAACGGAAGCTTTCACGACATTACTATCCCACGATTCAATGTTCAGATCTCGTGGAGTAAAGATACCTGAAAATGCCTCGTTCAATCGAAGGCGAAACGTTGGATAGTAATTCCATTTTGACATAGTCTAATCCCAAGAATCATGATTTCTTAACTTCTCTTAGCAGTATAAGCAGAGTTATTCACTGTTAGCGGGCCCTCATAAGTTTGTTACATGGGACATTCTAGAACTTTGATTTTTATAGACCTTGCTCCACAATAACAAAGGCTAAACAGAACACACAGATTTTTTTTTTGAATAACATTAAATGTAATAATTGGTAAAACTCAGTTATAACTATATATTTTTATTTTTAGGATGCTAGAATATATATCGGATTATACAATTTTTACAACTCTTTGTTTAGTTATAAGAGGATTTGAAGCATTAGGGTCAAGTGCGTTTTCAACGGCTAGCTACGTTTTTGTAGTTAATACGTTTCCAAATAATATAGGATCAGTAATTGTAAGTACTTCTAAATTAATTGTGTTACATTGTAAGCAATACATAACAACAAACCTTTAATAACAATATTAATATAACCTTTAGGTATGGAATAGTTATACGTTTAATAAAACACATTGGGTTCTTGCAGTTATATAATTCATTTGTTATGTTTTATATTCAGTATTAGATTGTATTTAGCCAGTCAAAAGTGATTATGTCAAAGATGTAATAAGAAAGGGATACTCGATAGCCCGGCATTGACTTGCGACGAAAGGATGTTTTCCCATCTGATTCCCCTAATAGTCAATCAAAACAGCGTAATAACTCGCAATCACTGCGGTTCAATGTACATATGGGGACAGGTTTTTTGTTTTTTTTTTTAAATTCTTATTTAACCTCATATTTTCCCTATAACTTTTACTTATGCGTTGTGATGTCTTAAATATTTACCTACATGTCAAACCATTCTTTCTTCTGCAATTGGTTCATTAGAGTCGATAAAGGACCTTGTACACCCTTTTTGGAAACATGAAGATAAGCTATTTTTATCAAATAGTTATATCGTTTCCACTGTCCTGCCCTTGGTAAACACTCTCAGTGGACATAGTAGTACTAATAATGTAGGTACGTAAACATGATATTGTTTCTTTTCGTGGTTCGCAATTTTAACAACCAATGCTATCTCTTATTCCACATTATGTTACTCCGTGACATTCTGTTTTTGTGCAAGAGTACCTCAGGATCTTCTGTCAGTTCCCAGCAAAATTTCAGTTATTAGTTTTGTTTCACAACATTTTACATAAATTGTGCGAGCTCTGTTTAGTGTTACACACGACAATAGATTAAAGGGTGTCGTCCTGGAAAATTTTATATATGACTAAGAAGGGTGACAAAATAAAGTTACAATTGTAGAATTGTCAGGTTCGTCTAATTTATAGCTCTTCAACTAGGAACACTTGTCTACTGTTTGTGTAGATTCCGATAGTTTAGTCCACTATACCTCCACGAACAATCTCTTTCGCAGCTATAATTATATAACAGTCCACCTTCAACAGTGTTGGCAGGTTTGTCTATTAGCTATTTACAGTAAATTTGCTTCGTTGATCCTTTTTTGTCACATCTACAAATATTCATAGATTTATCTGAGCCAGAGTTTTTAATTATGCAGCTTCTATACAAAGCAACCTAATTTGATAAACATCTAGAGTTGCATGCTTATAACTAATGTACTGTCACGATGTCGTTCAACAAAAAATTAATTTTTCAATATTTTTATATTAAAGTTGTAGTTAAAAGTTTAAAGAACCCATTAGGGGTGGGCAGGGGGTATTTTGACAACATTTGTCAAGAAGTTAGGCCAAAAGCATTACAAAAACCAAACGGAGATCTATTAATTTTTGATATTTTAATTTTGCTTCATGTACGTCAAGGTATGCATTTTGATTCAAGCGGACTAATTTTTAGGCTATTTCCTCCGAAAATATTTAAGGGACTTTTAATTCTATAAAACAATACCTCTCATTGATTCATTTCCAATTGCATTATATATTAGGACATTTTCATTGGAAACATGAATATATATATATATATATATATATATATATATATATATATATATATCTACGCAGATCAACTAAGCCTCCGGTTCAAGCTTGGGCTACCAAAACTCCACCTGTTTATACAAAAAATATGTTGAGCAGTAACTCAGATTCCAGTACTTGTATAGGTTAAGCCAGCCTCCGTTATATATCTGAATACACTTATTATTTGTATAAGTGACTCAGGCTCTCTTTAAGACAATTACAGGTTTACTGAGACTCCAACCGTTGTTGCCATATTTCTGATAGAATAATTTTATATGTTAAACGGTTAATTAATGCGAATAATAAATTAAATCTATTTTAATATTATATTAGAAGAGCGATAAAATATTTTGAAGTTAAACAGTGTGGTTGAAATTGTTTTCTAAAATGCATTGTTTGTACATGATAAAATTTACAAAGAAGCTTTTTACCTACAAACGTTCTGCTGGCTAAGAGAAGAACGGATGAGTTTATTAAGGCACTAAAAAAATATTAGTTTTGGAACATTTTTTTTTAAACAAACATTTGAGAAGGGTGGTTATTAAAGAGTACCACAGTACTAACAAAAAAAGTGGTATTTGTCAATAGAATGCATGCTAACTATAAAAGAATTGACTAAAAAAGATTTCTTTTTGTTTTAATAATTTTTTTTTTCAATTATACTTTTAACAAGATAAAATTAAATCACAAAAATTTGGATGATCCTATACAGGGTGGTCAAAAACAAAAAATGTTGCATTTATGAAAGTAGCTTATTATTGAGCGTTAAGTTGAATGAATGAGTTACGTCTAATACGTGTTGCTTTGAAGCGACAAAAAAATGACGTCACTGAAGTATCTCGTTTCAAAAAATGGTAAACACCTGATATTAAAAAAGATTATTATTATCAAACTAACATATACGAAGCAATTTACGAAATGCCGCAAAGCAATATGAAATCGGTCTTTCTAGATAAACGGCACAATTCTTAATGTTTTTTCACGCCGAGATCTCTGAAAAATAGATGTTTCATATTATTTTTATATTTTAGATCCCAGCTCTACCCTTATTTTGTTTTCTATGTAGAAGGCGTTCAAACGAGGACTAAATAGGGGCGTATTTTTGACCTTTCCTCTATTTTTTTAAAAACCAAAATAGGCTTTTACTGTTTTTTTTTCTGTAGAATTTAAAAATTGAACAAAAAATATTTGAACGAAAAATAACAGACGCCATGGATGAAGTTTTTTTAATGGAACACCCTTTATTTAACTGCATTTCTGCAATCAACGGAAAAATATAAGCACATATCTTATGTGTTATATTCTACACCACAATTGTTTTTGAGATAACGACGTTTGAAGTTTGCCATTTTAATCACCTTAACATATCTACTATAAAATCTAAACGGTTTGACTTAGGGCGAAATGGTTTGCATTTTCCTATCTTTGTTTTTAATTATTTATCACTGACATCTATTTCCGGTTAAATCGAATGTCCAAAAAAATTACGCACGGATTAACCCGAGTTGATGTCAAGTATTAAATAATTAAAAACTAAGACAGTAAAGTGAAAACCGTTTTGCCGTAATTCAAACCGTCTAGGTTTTACATCATATTAAAGGGCTCAAAATGTCAAACTTCCAACGTCTTTATTTCAAAAACAGTTGGATTTAGGTGTAGAACATTATACATAAAATGTACTTTCTGCATTCCAAACAGGTTGTTTTATTAAAAAATAAAACTTCATCCAAGCGCCTTTTAATTATTTTTTGTTCAATTTTTGACTTCTAAGGAAAAAAAACCAGCGAATGGTGGATTTTTTTAATACAGGAAAGGTTAAAAATAAACCACTGTTCAGTCCTCGTTAGAACGCCCAGTACGATAACAAAAAAGAAAAAATATGATAATATCCTATAAGCACTTTGTTAGTACCAAATAAAACAAAAACTGCACAAAAAACTAAAAAAGGGTTTTAATATCCAATAATAATTTATACACTATCACTTTACTGTCACTAGATGTTTTGGTAAAAATAATTAAAACATTTTGATGGTTTTGGTGGCTCTCCCAAAACATCTATGTGGCTGTGAAGTGACCATGTGAATTAATATATATGTTAAACTACTTTAGTGTTTTTTGCGAATTTTTCATTTTACTTGTTATTAAAGAATATATTTTGTTCTATTTGGAAAATTTTCAGGATGTTTACAGGATATATAGGTACTTTCCTTTGGTTTTTGGGATTGACATTTTCGTGTATTTGATGGAGTTTTTCACCAACGTAGTTTCACCCGGGTATCATACCAAAGATATTAGATAATATATAAATATCAATGTTTAATAAACACTATAATATGAACAATCATTTAAAAAGTACGAAATAATATTAAACATAACTCTGTTAATACAAAAATACTACTGCCATTAAAAAAATATATAAAACGTATACAGACGCTTAACAATGACGCCAAATGACAGGTCAAACTAAGGTAATAGAAAATTTAAAATTATATTTATAAATTTTAAATTTTCAAATATTGGTTGCACACGAATATTTTTATGCTTTCCCATCCTCTTTCTTTAAAGAGAGATGGATATAGCTCGACCAGTTTTAAAACTTCATCTTTCTTTGGTGCAATTTTTTTCCTTCCTTTTTTTGAAAAAAGAAATTGTAGCGTTTTTTTCTTCTGTGCTCCATTTCTTTAGGACTCTTTTCTTTCTCTTTGTTCGTGTCGTTGTAAAACTGGTGCTTTCCTGGATTGGTAAAGTCCAGGTAATTCTCTCCATCATCTGTATCGCTTATATCTTCGGTTTCTATAATATCACCTTCTATATCAAGTTCATTTAAGTTATGTCCTTTATATTTGTCTAAGGCATTATTTTGTGCCAGTAGTAACAATTTCGACAACTTTGCAGTTTGGTATATGTCAGACGGCAATCTGTACCATTCACTGTGTGTCTTGGTGGTGTGTCCCATAAACGTTGCCAGCTGTTCTAAGTCATCGTTGCTCATCTTTAATATTTGACCAATTGTGGCAAGATGTTTTCTAAGTTTTGTTGATGTGAGTGCGGCAGTTTTATTGGAATCACCAAGTGCTAGTTTAACATGCTTTCTAAATACATGGTAACCACTTAAACACGTTTCTGAGCGACACACACCAAATAGGTACGGATTAAAAGTTTCAAAAAAATTATTCCTATATCGTACGGCTACGTCTAAACCTTCTTGGGTGACCTTGTCGAATAAAACGGGGACACCTCTTCCTCTTTTGCCTCGAATGACAATTCTATTCAGTCGCTTAATAAGGATTTTTTCAGTTGGAGAAAGCAATTTTTGGAAGTCTCCTGAGAGGTGGTTGCTGTTATTATTTTGAACCTTCAGATAGATATCTAATAAAATTCTTTGCAGTTCACCAACACGTCGTTTGTTAAAAAGTAGCAGACTGCAATAAGTACCTTCAATTAATTTTTTATATGCTTCTTCATTTTTATTATTCTCATTCAGCTTGAATTTTGCTTGTGCAATCAAGGCGTCTAAATAATCTTTCATCTTTGAAATATCTTCTGCCATAGGCATTAATGTGGGCTTATTAAATTTGTTTAAATTTATATTTTGGCCTGCTTCACTGGAAACCTCTGTAGCCCATTCTTCTTGAATTAATAACTTGAAAGAATTTAAAATGTCTAATATTGGAGAATTAATGTTTTTTTGAATTTCAAGGGAATACGCGGCTCCTATTGCCTTTTTTAACAATGTCCCCATTTGGAGTGCTAAAGAAGGCGACTTGAATGTCTTATTCAATGAATCATAAACACATATGACACGAGTGGCTTTAACAATGAATTGAAATTTTGAGGGATGTAAAATAGACAGAAAAGTAAGAGTATTGTTATTTTCAATTTTACGCACTTCAATAAGAAGGCGGGCCAATCTTCTCATGTATCGTCTAGCAACCAGAGTTAGATGCTTTTCTTTATGGCATTTAACATATTTCCTAGCTACTTCACAAATTATTTTGTCACGTTTGGCAACCAGAGAAACCTCATCTGCCTTTAGTGATGTTAGTACCCCTGATGTACGAAGGGGATCGTTGGGTCCAAAATGAGCTGCCATTAAATTGTGCCCAGAACACTGATGACGTGCGCTTTTCAATTGTCCATCTTTTTTATTAAATGGACAGCTGTGGACATGTCTTCTTAAGGTTTTTTTATCATAATAACCCCTACAATGTATACAAGGTAATAAATCGCATATATTTCTATTATTATCGCTGTCACTTCCTTTATCTTCGTTTTCTTCTGTTTCATATTTTCGTTTTTTTCCTTGAACTGCAATGGCCTTTCCAGTACAAAAGTCTCCTTCTTTTCGAATTTTTGCGATTAATTGTTTTCGTTCTGGGCTGTTTAATTCCATGTTTAAAAATTTTTGCACTTCCAGTTCTTCACTATGTTGTCGTTCTAAATGTCTCCCAAAATTGGTAACCATAACATCACAATAGACACAATTATGTTTTCTTTTTTTTGAAGTATAAGCCTTTTTTTTGCTTGAAATTCCAGATCCATTGTTAGCAGATATACCAGAGGTATGACTGTGAATTTCCTTTGGTGTTGTATTTTCAACTACATGATTTATTTGCTCAGGACTATTAATGTTGTGCTCTATTTCCATCACACCGGTTGTGTTGACATTGTTAACCTGTAAGGGCTGAAGCTCTGTGTATTCCTGAGGTATGAGGTATTCTGTGTATTCTTCTTTATCAGAATCAAAGTTAAGTCCGGGATACCTGTCGCTGTCGTCCTCATCATCATCTTTTAGTGACGAAGGAATATAATCAGAGTCACAATCAGTGTCTGATTGGTCCTCCTTATTTGAGTGGTCTAAAATAAAACCTAGGGTTTAGTGCTATAAAACTAATAAGAACAAAAAACAAGGATTCGTTTTTAAGGGTCATTACCCGCCTAGACTATTGTGCGTAAAAATTCGAAATCCCAAACCCAACCATTTGTGAAAAGCAAAAATTAACGTAAAATATACTCCAAATCAGTAAATCTTCATTTTTATTTTTTCAAAGGAAAAACCTGTTTACGTATAATATTAAAATGTTTGTGAAATAATACTTTTTGGCATTATCTGCCCCTTTTCAGTTTCTGATATTGTTTTTTTTTTGGCGAAAATTAAGTGGAGATTCACTACATTTGGAACATATCAATACGTTTTTTTTTTAATTCTAAAAAAAAAAGAAATAATTGGTGGAGCGATTTCTTTTGCAATTATGATTTTCAAGTGTATATTTAGAGATGTATAAAAACCCTCCCCCATTTGAACTCAGACAAGTCGTTTTTAGGTTAAATGCATTTTTTAAATCTTATGTGAAAATTAAGTTATAGATTTTAATGTTTATTGGAATATGGTATATAGTTTTAAAGCCTTTTAGTGACATTTTCCTTTTGAAGTTGGTAGACGATGCTTTTAGTAACATCTGAAAATGTAACTTACATTTTACAAGCAGAGATATCTCATTATTTCTTTATTCGGCTTTATGATAATACCTAAGAACAGTTTCTAGCATTTTTCTAATTTTGTTCTGACTCTTAGTATTACTTAAGCGATTTTTACTTCCCTGGCAAAAGGAATTTATTGCAAGCGTGAAAAAATCATCCTTCTAAGTATTTAAAGATTTTCACGTTTCAGGGTCTGTAGATGCCAAAAAACATATTTGTTCATATCATAAATATATATATATAAAAATTACTTATCTGATTGACTTCAAATTTTTGGTCGAAAATTGGAGGTCGCATGAGGAAGACCTAGTAACATCTTGGTATGAATCCAAGATGGACAAACAAAATGGCGTCCAATAATAATAATAATAATGATAATACTGTAATTTAAAAAAATAAGGATAAAATAAAAATATTTGAAAAGAAGTGTATATGTGTTTATTAAATGACTGTGAGCGGAACTAAACTGGGTCACACTTCACTGTTCCTTACAAAAGAAAAGATTCATAACGAAGGAATTTCCAAGTAAAGCAATTTTCCATTTTTTTCTTTTAAATTAACCTTATTACAGCGTCATACATGAACAGTGCCACCGACGATTTTTAGTATCAGTTTTATCAATAACTTACTTTTTTGTCCAATAAGAGGTTTTGATATTTGAAAGTTTCGAAATATTTATACGATATAAAAAGGATTTGTTTTTCCCTCTATAATGTATTTTTTAATTTTGAAAGAATAAAAGTAATCGGCTTTATTTGGTAAGAAATGGTTTTCCATTTTGCGGAAATAAAAACCATTTGCATTTTTAAGAGGTTCTTGTATCTACTAAAATAAATTTGACATATTTCGCAATTTTTCGATATTATTATTATTATTATTTCTAGGTACTCTAAAAACTTAAAAAAACTCAACTCAGGTACAGAAATAGATAAATATATATTTTAAGGATTTGACTTTCATAGTCATACTAAATGAAAAACGAACAACACATAGGTAAAAGAATGAAATATCACAAACAGCAGAGACAATGAGAAAATTAAGATAGCAATAAAAAGTGGCAATACACTAAAAACGCACTTTTACTCAAAATGTCAAGTTACAACAAACAAGGAACAAAAACCGAATGTTGTATATCATATTCCTTGTTTGCAATGTCAGATATAAACAAACGGGTAGATACATATTTCAAAGATAGAGGTAGAGAGCATAAATTTAACCAAGAAATGTTCTCTTAAAAACCAACCCAACAGCTTTAGTGGAACATAAAAGAAATACAGAGCATTGGTTTGATTTTGCCAACACAAATATATTAGATACCCAAACTGATAAAAAGAGATTAATCTTAGAAATGATATATATAAAACAGAATTTGTAGCTAACAAAAAGCCGAAGTAGAGAATCTTAGTAATGCATATTCCAATATAATAGATAAAATTAAATAGTTCGGTCATATATGATAAAATTATTTACAGATAATTTATAAATACGTAAAAAAGGTAAAAAACAATATCTTTTTTCAAATAACACGGATAAATATTTGGAATACTACAATTCTCAAACGACCATTGAACGGACTGGGTTGAATTTTAGTTTTAATTATTTGATGTTTCTCGTTCTTTGATGTAACCTATGCATGTGATATTTCGTTTTTTTACCTGTGTTGTTCGTTTTTCATTTTTATGACTATGAATGTCAAATTCTTAAAATGTTTTTAATTTTTATTGTGCATTGTTTTTTAGATACAGAGCAAAATATTTAGTTATTTATTTATATTTGTGTGTTTCTGCATGTAATAATATTCGAAAATGTATCACCATTTCAAGTCAAATTTTAAAATTATTATAGCTATTTTTTAGAGTATTATTTTAATATATCTCTTTAGGCATGGTTTAAACGTCCTGAAGATGCAATAATAAATTGCAAAACATCAGCCATTTTGAACATTTTATTTTTTCTTTTTGGATCCTTATCCCCTTAACCCATAAAACGACAATTACTCGACAACATCTTAATTTCCGTCTCCTTTTCTTTTTTCCCTAACCACTTACCTTCGACAGAAGTATCAAAGAGGGCTTATTAATAAAATCTATATAGTTAAAGACCCACAAAAGGACATACTACACGGTCATTTAAAAAGAATTACCAATTAACCTTCCGTTTCAACCCCTTTCCTTCAACTGATTTTGCCCAAAAACAATCAAAGCCGTTCCCTATAGATCGATAGTGGGCTATCGAGTTAAAATTTGGTACATTCCTTCGAAAGTTATTACGAAAACTAACAGACAGACAAAAATTATTTTCGTGGAAATTATATTTTTTACTCGTTTTGAGGCAATTTTTTTTGCCGATTCTATACTTCTTCATCTCTTGGAGATATGGATGTAAAACACATAAGAATTATCATATTGTTAAAACAAGACAGAATAATAATTTTTGTTGAAATTATCATAATTTTGGTCCCTGGACGCATTTATAATTTTCAGATTTTTTTTGTGACAGGATATCTGAATGAAAAATGAATTATAGTTTCCGATTTATCTTAAAAACTTCGTATAAAAAATTCTATCAAGGCCATTTTTGTTTAGGATAGGATAGGGCATTGACATCCCTTGGTTACGTGCCTGGCTTAATTTGTAAAACGTCAAAATCAGGAATAGGTCATTAGAAACTAAAAAAAGGAAGTGAAAACCATTTATTCTCCATAAAGCCGTTAACTTTGGCGCTTTCAAAATTATAAAAAAATTTGCTTTACAAGGTGTCTGGTTATATTTTAAACGATTTTGTAAAGACTTTATTATATGAGTTAACAATACATTTTAAATACAACATTTTTTGGATTTTATCGGAATCATTAGAATTTACAAGAAAAACAAATAAAAGACGATCGGGAAGTTAAAAAAATAACGGGCATCAACTTCGTTATTTTAAATGGAATACCCTTATAATATATATTCGTCAAATAGGCCTCTTCTTGCTGATTATAAATATACTAGGTTTGTTGCCTTTATCCCTAAAGATACTAAAAAAAACCCTGTTGATTCTCATTTGTTAACTCCGATAAGAACGGTTGTTATAAAGTTTTTTGAAAACTAAGATCATAACGTCTGGAGGGTACCGTTTAAAATATAACCAGACGGGCTGTACAAGAAAAAAGCAAAATAATCTTTGAGTATCTAAAAACAAAGCACATTTTTTTGATATGCTAAAGTTAACTTAAAGAAAAATGCACAAAATATTCTTTAACCATTCTTACATATCGGTGATTTTTGACAAGCAGTGTATGTAATAAATTATATCGGTGTATTTAGGCGAAATTATTGCTGATTATAAAAAAAAGTAATTATCTCTTAAAAAAGGTTCGTTTTTTTCTTAAATTATTAAATATTCTTATTTAAAAAAACCTGTCTTCAATAAATATTTTTTATCCATCGTGTCATTTTTTATATTCATTTCTGAAGTTCAATAGCATCTCCATAAACAGCAATCAATACTTAATCCAGACTAAATGTAATCGTCCAAAAAATATATAAAAAAGTTTTGACATAGAACCTGACCCAAATCTAGAAGACCTAGCCATTACTATTTAACAAATCAAGAAAGTCAAAGGTATTATTTAAAGAAACCTATTTAAAACCCAAAATACTAAATTAATTTTTTTTTTTAATTCACTATAACCTTTCTGAACAGATTTTTTCCCATTACCTTACATTTTACTTTTATCCTTAACGAAGGCTTAAATAATAAACCTAAATGTTGTCAAACGATATATAACCATAAAGTAAATAAATAGTGACGCACCTAAATTTTTTTTTACAATATTTAACAAACCGCTAATTTATTTTTCAATACCCAATGAATGCGGTAATTTGATGCTGATGCTTTATAGCTCAATGTAATTTAGCTCTAACTATAGCAACATATTTATATCAATTAATAATAGCCACTTGCGAGTTACCCTAAGTAAAACTTTACCTCATTTACATTTAGATTATTATTTATTGGTACGAATTACTTATAACGATCAAAACTGTTATATTACAGTAAAAAAATGGTTTTAGGAAAAAATTTAATTTTAAGGTTATGTTTTGCTAACATTATATACACGTGACCAGTAAAACCACAAATATTCTGTATTGGATTGTAAAAAGATCTGGTTTAAAATAAACTTATAATAGTATTTTTTGCCATGTATACTGAAACAGTTTAAATATTTTACAGCGTAACTTTACCAGTAATATATTAATGTGCTAAATTAAGGGTATTTGAAATAAAATATAGGTACTTCAAAATGTACTTACCTACAGAATGAGATTCTTTATTCCAATTTATTGCAGAAGCCATTATTCTTTTGGTTCGAAAAGAGTACATTTTAATAACAAATTTAGCTCACGTGGTGTCTACTTGTTACAAAAAAATGCAGAAATTATACGGTATACGATTATCAAAGCATTCTTATGTTCGCCGCGTTGCCAGAATGGAGGAGCCTAAGTTAACCTATAAGTGTACAGATATTTAAACGCTTCAAGATAAACATTGAATACAACAGCGCTCCGTAGGGGTGAATGTTCAAACTTCATTTTTATACGTCTGTTAATATTGGAATATCTGGGACTCCGGCATATTTTCGCGGGAAAATGTTGTCAGTGACATTTCTTTATGTTTTAGATAGTTTTTAACGAGGGGTTACCCAACCTCCGTATACCGGAGTCTTGGTTACAGTGGAGTCTGAGTGAACCTAAAAATTAACATGGATGGAGCCTCACTTATATATATATATATATATATATATATATATATATATATATATATATATATATATTGGTATAGGCATGCTTCTTACTAATTTGCCTGAGTTTAGATATTTTGGACCCCCACTTCCCCGTCCGAAATTAATTTTTGGTTTGGACCCCCCAAACTGAATTTTCTTTTTTAGCGCTATATTCGTTAAGTCATTAACTGAAAATATAATTGACCCTTTGCCTGCCATCAAAAACTTTGCCTCTACGTACCTGTTTCTTATTTCATTTTTATAGTTCTAATGCAGATATAGTGGCGAAGACTTTATCAAATTGGCAAAATTGTTTAACCCTGAAAAAAGTAAACACTGTCAATATTTCATTATTTCCCAATTCATACCTAGTAGTTTTTTAAATCTGACCAACGCTGGCTCAAAATATAATTTACCTATAACTAGATATTTGGTGTAACTATAATTTTAAGGAAAGCATGAATTCATTTGATATTTCATTAAATCCATAAGTCTAATTCTTTTGTCATTTTAGGGAATTCTAGAAACTTTTGTAGGGTTAGGAATGAGCACAGGACCGGTATTAGGTGGATTCTTGTATTCGGTATGTATCATGACCAATCGCAAGATTTAATAATGTATAACATAATCTTAAATTATGTATTGACATAATCTTAAAGTACGCATTAAAAACTATTGCTTATATTTTTCCGTTCTAGATAGGTAGGTGGTTTTGACCTACCGTTCTTTGTTTTGGGAGTAGCAATGATTGCGCTTGTACCTCTAAACATGTGGCTGTTACCAAAAGTTCAAGGTATGTAATAAATCTATGAAGTAGTAATTGTAGATGTGATATTAAATGTTAGTAAATCAGTGTGCTATTAATAGAGAGCAAATGCTGCTAAATAAATTTGAACTTCCCCCAACTTTAAAACAATTATAATCTGAATATAAGGTTACGGTTTAGCAATACCTTTGTGTATTTAATGTTTTGGCCATATCTTAGTTTAAAAAGAGTGGTTCAGAAATTAATATTTGTAGATAACTTATAAAAACTTGAAAATCGATTTTTTTAAATGGGACACTTTGTATATCAATACTGATGTAAAAAGCTGATAAAAGCAGCCTTTTAGCAATGTTATATTTGCCTATGCCTAACTAAACTGCTAGAACTTCGAAGTACACCAAGGAAAGTTTTACTGGAAAATCAAAATGAAATATTTTCAATACGGATCAAGATTTTGAGTTTTGGTTTTCGACTTTTGTTTGATCAATAACAATTTCCAGCAATTTTGAAATTTCTTCTTCGTTCTCGTTATACGGGGTATTTTCAAAAAAAAAATCCTTTTTTTTATTGATCTGCTAAACAAAGCCGACTTGTAGCAATCAAAAATATGTCTATCAGATTATAAACGGGGATGGCAATCTTGAATCTACCAACATGAATGTTTTATAAATGGTTAACCTAAAACTTATTTACTTATTATAAATGGTTAACCTAAAACTAAGGGGCAGACGTAACCACTCCTACTGTCAATTTTCGCATTCGCAATTAAATGATTACTTTATGCATTTGTGCATTTGTTGCCTAACTTACTAATCTTATACTTTTACTCCATTAGTCAATTTTTTTGGTCGGAATGAAAATTTTATCGATGATTGACTATTGTGACCGTTTACGATTTTATACGCTTATCTGATTTTTCAAGTTTAATGGTTCTCATATTGCTTTCTGTTTATGTTTATATAGAGATACCAGATTTAATTAATTATTTAAAATTAAAAACATTTAAAATGTTTAAACTTTATTTATTACTTTCTTAGATGACACGTTCAATAAGAAAAGTTATTTTATTTTTGAATAGATTTTGGTTTAGCTGGTATGTATGAAAATTAATTTTGGTCTTAGCCCTGTATCACAGGAGCGGACTTACCGGATGCCGTGAACATTGCGGAGCAATATAACCATTTTTGTACATGAATGTTTTCGCAGGCACCGCGTCTGGGTCTCTCATTTACAGCAATGGTTGTTTTTTCACAAGTCGACGGCTTCCGGCGCATATCTGCTCACGCGAAAGAGAACTTAAATTCTGGTCCAGAATCTACTACGTTAGAATTGCCTCTAGAATAAAAAAATCATTATTATACAGATACAGCGAGAGAGTAAGTTTCATTAAAAATAACAATAGTTTCCTTTCAAGCGCTGAAAAACCGTAAACCTCGCTACATTGCAACGCCATCATCTGTGTTTTCTGACCATTTCCTGTATCATATCGATTCTAAACTTTAACAATGTTAAATTTCTGCTCCGCAAGGTAGGTATTATTCCAGACTTTTGTTACCCACTGTATTATTGGGACAGAATCTGAGTTAATTTGAAAAGATGAGTAAACGGTTTTATTGGGAAAAAGAGAATTATGTCCATGATAAAAAGCTATTTTTCATGTTTTATTTAAAAAAACAGTTTTAAATTTAAAGGCAATATCTGTGAAAGAACTAGAGCTAATTTCATATTTAAAAACCTGTTGCAGTAGAAATGTCCATTATTATTAAAACTGGCATTAGAAGTGCGGTAGCTTACTTTTCCTATGATTGATGCAACATCGAATCCAAGATTTATAAAAAAAAACCAAACCCAAGAAATCATTATTTAACGCCCGACTCTTAGTTTTTGGTGCACCCTGTATACAATACATATATTGGAAGATTTAAGGGTGCCAACCCTGTTTATAATTTGATACCTTTAAATGCCACGAGTGGGCTGTGTTCATTCATTGTTTTTCGTCACTAGCTCTAGATTATTTTGGTTACACAAAAAAGAAAAGATATCTTCAACAGTAAGAGTTCCGGTGGAACAAACTTTTTAAAAAATGACAGGGTCTTATATAACACCCTGTATAAGATGGTTACAATAAAGTCCTGAAGCCCTCCTTATCGGACTCCATATTCTGGACATTGATTAAACAAATGCCGAAAACCGCAACTCAATAATATTTGGTAATAATAGGCCGTGAAAAGAGTTATTAGATGCCATGAAATTTTATTTGACAGAAGTTTCATTCATTCGTTTATAATTTTTCGTTAATATTGCAATGGTAGAAAATAATAATTACTTTAATACGGCTATAATGAATTTATTTATCCTGCGTGGATATTAGCTAATTATATCCAGACTTACCACAAATACAAATCAATAAATTTATTTGAATCCAGAATAATTTCAGAGACTTCGGTTCAACTTTAGAAGCCCGAAAAAATTTGTCCACACCAGTGACTTCCAATGAAGGAAACGAAATTAAAGTTTTAGTATATTTTTAGCATATCCTCACTCTTCCATGCGCATGCGTAGTGCTGAAGAAGATTTGCATGGGCATAACATTTTTATCACTACAAAGAATTTTGGAAAAACATAATATGCACAACTATAAGTTTACCAGGGTTCAGGCCCTCAAACCTCTAGATGATCCGTAAAGAGAAGAGTTTTGCGAAATGTTATTAATACGTACACAGAATGATTCTAAATGTAATCTAAAATTACATAGACATAATGGTCATTGTAGAAAAACAATGTAGTTTTAATATCTTTTATTTCCTAATGAACAATCAAAAAAGATATCTGATATACCGACAAAAAACTTAATTTCAGAAGACATCAGCACATTGCACTGCAGAAGTGACTGCTGAGCTGGATCGAATTTTCGATGATCGTTGATTCAGACGTTCAGAGCCGTGGATATAGCTGCCAAGATCGCCTGATGTTTCTCTTTTAGATTTTTATTTATACATTACACTAAAGGAAAAAGTTTATCAGACACCATTAGAAGTGCTACATGTGTTTAGAGGTTAACAGACAACGTTTTGCACATTTGCTAAAAAAAAATCTGTGTAACCTTTTTTAAATCTTTATTTCATTTGTATAATATCTGGTGTATTTTTAATTTCCTGGCAAATTTCTTTGTGTTTTCAAAGTTCAACCAAATTCTTTGAAATTGTTCTGGATTTGAATAAATTTCTTGATATTCAGTTGTAGTAAATCTGAACAGTGGCGTGTCGTATAGGGGGCCAGGGGGGCGAATGCCCCCCCCGCCCCTATGAACTTAGCGCCTCTGGTGCCCTTTGAAAAAAAAAATAAAAAAACTAAATTTAACGCAAAAACAAACAGTGCCCTACCGTGCCCTTAGCTCTTCAAGAAAAAAAAATGTCGTATATATTATTTCTCACATTTTGTTTTTGTTTTTCAATGTTTACTTTTATTTATTAATTAAAATCTCTAATCTAAGGGCCGGTACTTTTAACTCCGGGTAAAATTATTCGGAGGATTTACCATAGATAATTGATGCAACAATCGATTCGATGGTAAATATTCATCGAATAAATTTACTCAGAATTGAAAGTACCTACTGGCCCTAATGAGGTAGACATATACGTACGAAAGTTTTCATATGGGTTTGAAACTACGCTACCGCTAGACCATTGTCCATAAATACAAACACAATGGCTAAACAACTAGACATAATATAGCGTTGCGCCAGCGCCGCGGCCGCCCAAAAAGAAGACGAAAGCAGTCGCGATAAACATGAATTCGGGGAATCACCGACCGAAATATAATCGATTATATTAATGTTAACCTTTCTTTTTGTGCGTGCCCTTGGCCCTTGGCTTTGCTTGATTTTTATTAGTTTAATAATAAATTAGTGATTTTATTAATAAGTGGTGTTAAGCCTCAAGCGACAATAACAATGAATATCAATAATAAAAAACGTAAAAATAAATCTGGAGCAGCATACCGAGCAGAACGGCAGAAAAAATTACTCCTGGCTTCGGCGTCTTCCGCAAGTAGTGGCGAAGTTTTAAAAAAATTTCTTGTCTGCAAAGAAAAGCCTGCTGACCAGTCTGCGTAAGTAGTAAAGTAGTTTAAAGCTATAGGGTAATTCACTATAAATTAGGCAATAAAAGATTATTATTAGTATTGTTTGATCCTATTCCTATGTAAGTGATGCTTAAGCTTAGCTAATAAGCAAGCAATCAAAATCATTTTTTTCTCAAAACCAAGCAAATTTCTTAAATTTTTGTTTACTAAACTTTCCCTAACTAATACAATTTTTTGAAGAAAAAAACAGTAAGTAACTCTTTCTCAATTCTTCATACTCGAATTTTAATTTAAATAAAATATGGGTATATACAGGGCCTGGGTCAATTAAATTGTGTAGAAAATAATTTTTAAAATATAATATTTATATTTTTCTCGTAGGATTTCTGAAACGCAAGGCGAAGGCCCAGGCCGTATACAAAATATTAATAATAATCAATGTGATAGAAACATAAATGACTGTACGCCCCCAGGTTGTAGTTATGAGTTGTCTGATACATTATTAAAAAATACGGAAAGTAGTGATGACAGCACCGATAGTAGTATTACCGACAACGGCAACGAGGAGAATATTAAAGTTATTAACAAAAATGAGGAAAACATGGTTGATGGTGAGTACCAACTGAGATTTTTAAAATAATACCTTTTTTAACATTCAACAGTTTTACTATAGTATTTAATTTTCATCCAACTAATTTCAACCCTGTTTTGCTTTTTAGATCTGAAATTAAGCCTAGTTTCCGCTTCCGCACCTACCGAAAAAGCTGATATAGAATTTCCAAGCGATCCGTTTTTATTTAAGGATACAATTTTAAATCCCGAAAAAATTCGAGAAATGATTTCTATAGGCGCTTGTCAGCCAGGTTTAAATGACAATTTTAATTTTCCGATTGATTCACATAATCGGCGGTTTAAGCCAAATTGGTATAAATCAGAGGAAAAGTTGAGGAACTGGCTTATTTATTCTCCAAGGGGTAACTGCCTATTTTGTTTTTCCTGCTGGCTTTTTGCATCTTTAAATTTGACAGTATGGTCGGACCCCAAACAAGGTTTTAAGAACTTTAAAAAAGGTCCGGAAAAAATTAAGCAACACGAGGAAAGTCAGTTGCATCGATCCCTACACAACAAGTTTTTAATAACCAAACTTCGGCTTTATAAGAACTCCACCGTTATTCAAGAACAATTAAATTTTGAAAAAAAAGAAATTGAAAGAAATAGAGATGCGTTAAAACGTTTAATTGACATAATATTATTTTTGGCCAAGCAGTGTTTACCTTTAAGGGGTCATGACGAATCCATCACAAGTAAAAACAAGGGCAATTTCTTAGAACTTGTTAACCTTTTTAAGAAATATGATGCATTATTAGAAAATCACTTGGCGAATTCCTCCGTCGTGGCCAAATATACAAGCAATATTATTCAAAACGAGATTCTGGCACATTTATCTGAAGCAGTGATGAAAAAAATCACAGTAGAAATTCAAGAAGCGGTTTTCTTTTCTATTATTGTAGACTCAACGCTCGACTTTAACAAAAAAGAGCAAATGTCCTTATCGTTTCGTTTTGTCAATAAACATGGTGTGCCTGTAGAGAGATTCCTGAAATTTATTAATATTTCTGACGGTTCAGCAGAAACTTATTTTAAAACCATAACTGAAGAAATTAAGAACTTAAACTTAGATATTAAATTGTGCAGAGGCCAGGGATATGACGGAGCCAGTGTAATGTCAGGGCACTTAAACGGTCTTCAAGCTAAAATAAAAAATATTGTCCCTGAGGCTTTATATATACACTGCTGTGCTCAAAATTTGAATCTAATTCTAGTAGACGCTGTAAACGCTGTTACAGAAGTTAAACTATTTTTTGGGGTGTTAGAAAAAACATACGTCTTTATTTCCGAAAGCTTTCCACGAACTAATTTGTTTAGAAATATTCAAGAGCTTCGTTCCAGCGAACTGGAAAGTAAATTAACTTTAAAAAGGCTTTCAGCTACAAGATGGGCTAGTCACAATAGAGCAGTTGATTCTTTTTTTGTAAATATTTCTATAATCGAAGAAACTTGTGAAAAAATTGTTTCGGGTGAAATAAGAAATTCTACTGCTCAACAGACAGCAGAAGCACAAGGTATATTAGTCATGATACAGACCTTTGAATTTAAATTTCTTCTTTCCTTCTGGAAAGAAGTGCTGAATAAAATTAACATATTGTCCAATCACTGGCAAAAGGTTAATATCAACTTATGTACAGCTGCTCATATGATTACTGCCATAACTAAAGATCTTAAATCATTAAGAAGTGAAAAATATTTTGAAATTTTTAAAAAGAGGCTACTATTTTGGCAAATAAATGCAATACGTCAACATCATTTTCCAATAAAAGACAAAGAAGAGTAAAAAAATTTCATGATGAAATCCAGAATGATTACCTACATCAAAATTCTGAAGATAATTTCAAGATATCAGTGTTTTATGGTACTTTAGACATTTTAAATGGTACGCTAGAGAATCGGTTTGAAGACTTCCTTAATATATGCCAAAAATTTAAT
>JAUTXW010001724.1:0-215000 GCA_030620095.1 Kuschelorhynchus macadamiae
TCGACCAATTTTTAATGTATTATATTTAGCCACTTTTATATTGGCACATGAACTAAAATGCTTAATTACGTTGTCAGTAAGTCCAACAACATAAGGTAGCTTTTTATATTTAAAATTTGTCTGTATATAATCCTCCGTTGGTCCGTCAAATATGTTGGACTTATAAATCAGCTTTAACGTTACATATCTCAGGTACCCGTTATTTAAAAACAAGTTTAAAAGGATCCTTAAATTTTTCTTTAAAAATTGCGGGTCTGATATATGAGTGATTCTGTTTTTCATGGTTATCAATGTGTTCCACTTTTGATTTTTTGGGTGATTCGAAAAATAGTTTATATACCTCCCCGACGATGTAGGTTTTTGATATCAATCTAGAATAACAGCATTATTACGATCTGATCTAATTACCAACGTGTCAGAAAAGGAACATTATTATTTGTTTCACTTTCCAAAGTAAATTGTATATGTTTATTATATCAATTAAATATGTCTAGAATATTATCAATTTGATCAGATGGAATTGAACATATAATGTCATCAACAAACTTATACAAAAATGGAAGCCTAAGCGGAAGTTTTTCTATAATTTTATCCAAAATGAAGTCCATGACAATCTGTGCCAAAATGGGGCTGAGGGGAGAACCCATAGGGGTACCAAAGATTTGTTGATAGGACTTGTTATCAAATGAAAAATAAAAAGTTCAAAACTCTAAAAAAGTTGTTCTTTGATAAGGTCGTGTTATTTTCAATTTTTTGCCATTGGGCTTGCAAAATTTCATGAACTAGTTGAAATGGTATGTTTGTAAACAACGAAACGACATCTAATGAAATCAAAACATAGCCGTGGAGCAAAATCACACCATTAACAACATTTACAAAAACAAAAGTATCACTGACGTTATAATCTGTTCTATTCGCAAGTGAAGTGGTTAAGATGTTTGTCAGCCACTTTGATAAGTTGTAAGTAGCCGAGCCTATGCAGCTCACTATAGGTCTTAAAGGAACATTTGGCTTGTGAATCTTAGGTAAGCAATACAGTTTTGGGGCGATGGAGTTATAGGTGGTTAAGGTTTTTGCTGTACTATCATTAATTTCTTTATTATTTTTCAATATTTTAATTAAATTATTTGAATCACGTTGTACTTTTGGGGTAGGATCCCCAGTAACCAACCTGTACGTATTGGCGTCATTTACTGTTGCCTTGTATATTTGTTGAACCCGTTAGTGTGGTTGCAGGTTTATTGTTTGAAACTGTATATTTTTACCTACCGACGCTCCCGCGTCGAGTATAAATTCTGTATTTTGCGAACACCTGAATGCATTTCGTTTTAAGCATCTACGATGTGAGTTAGCCAGGGGACCTTCAACACGCTTGTTTTTTTTACCAATGTTTTTTAAATAAAATTTGTTTAACGTTCTGTATGGGAACTCTGAATGTAAGTTTGTATTATTTTGATTGTACTGTTAATTCATTAGTGTTGTATTTTAGCTATTTACCTCCTGAGGAAGCCATTAATCAATGGCGAAATATAGAGGATTGATGGATAAATGAGATTTTTCGTTTGACACACACCACAGACCGCTTACCCGAGAATTCAAACTAGCTGATTTAGCGTACGGTCGAGGTATTCTTTTGTTTATTAATGATGGGTTTTTATCAACATATAACTGTCACCTTTGGTATCAACACTGCAGTACTGATGAAGAAATGGTCGTCCCTTAATATCAAACTGGCAAATAATATCAATAGAAAGAAATTTTCTTCTTCAATGTCGAAGAAATAACATACTACCCAGGCATATACAGGATGCAACAGCAGGTATGAACAGATTATTGCAGACTGGTAATTGGGAATTAATAGAGTCAATGAAGAAAAATATCAACGTTTTGGGAAAGAAAAATTTAAATCTAGAGCGTGTTATCATCAAATTAATAAAATTAAATCTAGTTTAGTTGTAATTCAAAATGAATTAAAATATATTATTCCCATTTGTACGTACAATGAATACTCACGTAGATTGTGTTTTTCATATGAAAAACAGTTCATAAGGGTAAAAAATTCTAACCTTAATAAGTTTAGGCATTTTTGAAGGATAGTCTTAATAATTACAGAAAACTATTTGATGATAATAAGAAATGGTTTAGAAATATTTCGGACACGGAGATGCCTTTAGAAATCTCTGATTTTCTGTCGTTGGGTCCAAAGTTTGGTGTTCCGGTATCTGGCGGGAGCTTGAATACTTTAAGGTTTCTGGCGGATGTAGAGGATATCATTCTAGAGGTCCCTGATGAGAGTAAGAATATCACAAGAGCAAAAATAACAAACAATATAACGAACTTTAAACACCACAATAATTCAAAAATTCAAACGCACTTGGAAAAGTTGTTTTATAAATCTCAGAGATTTCTTAGGGCAAATCCTGAAATGTATGCCCTTCAGGCGGGTAAGGGTGGATGCACGGTGATGATGAATAAGAATGAATACATCATAAAAAGCAAAACGTTATTAAATGACATCAATACGTACAGGTTGGTTACTGGGGATCCTACCCCAAAAGTACAACGTGATTTAAATAATTTAATTAAAATATTGAAAAATATTAAAGAAATTAGTGACAGTACAGCAAAAAACTTAACCACTTATAACTTCATCGCCCCAAAACTGTATTGCTTACCTAAGATTCACAAGCCAAATGTTCCTTTAAGACCTATAGTGAGCTGCATAGGCTCGGCTACTTACAACTTATCAAAGTGGCTGACAAACATCTTAACCACTTCACTTGCGAATAGAACAGATTATAACTTCAGTGATACTTTTGTTTTTGTAAATGCTGTTAATGGTGTGATTTTGCCCCACGGCTATGTTTTGATTTCATTAGATGTCGTTTCGTTGTTTACAAACATACCATTTCAACTAGTTAATGAAATTTTGCAAGCCCAATGGCAAAAAATTGAAAATAACACGACCTTATCAAGGGACAACTTTTTTAGAGTTTTGAACTTTTTATGTAATAACTGTTATTTTTCATTTGATAACAACTCCTATCAACAAATCTTTGGTACCCCTATGGGTTCTCCCCTCAGCCCCATTTTGGCACAGATTGTCATGGACTTCATTTTGGATAAAATTATAGAAAAACTTCCGTTTAGGCTTCCATTTTTGTATAAGTTTGTTGATGACATTATTTGTTCAATTCCATCTGATCAAATTGATAATATTCTAGAAATATTTAATTGTTATAATAAACATATACAATTTACTTTGGAAAGTGAAACAAATAATAGTGTTCCTTTTCTGGACACGTTGGTAATTAGATCAAATCGTAATAATGCTGTTATTCTAGATTGGTATCAAAAACCTACATCATCGGGGAGGTATATAAACTATTTTTCGAATCACCCAAAAAATCAAAAGTAGAACACATTGATAGCCATGAAAAACAGAATCACTCATATATCAGACCCACAATTTTTAAAGAAAAATTTAAGGATCCTTTTAAACTTGTTTTTAAACAACGGGTACCCGAGATATGTAACGTTAAAGCTGATTTATAACTCCAACATATTTGACGGACCAACGGAGGATTATATACAGACAAATTTTAAATATAAAAAGCTACCTTATGTTGTTGGACTTACTGACAACGTAATTAAGCATTTTAGTTCATGTGCCAATATAAAAGTGGCTAAATATAATACATTAAAAATTGGTCAATTATTGACAAAAACTAAAGACAAAACACCGTATATGCAAAATTACAATGTTGCATATAAAATCCCGTGTCTGGACTGTCAAAAATTTTACATAGGTCAAACTAGTCAAAGCTTAAAAAACCGTATTATTCAACACAAAAGCGATAGTAGAATAGATAAAAGATCGTGTGCTTTAGTACATCACTTTCAAAATCTGGGCCATAGATTTGACTTTAACAACACACAAATTTTAGAACGTGAAGGTAATCGTAAAAAAAGAACATTTTTGGAAATGATACATATAAATAAGGATAAAGATAATTCTATAAATTTCAGATCAGATGTTAATCAGCTTAGTACCATTTATTGTAACATTCTTGTTTAGCACCGCTGTTTTTCTATGTACTTTGGTACTGTTGCCTTGTATTTTTGTTGAACCCGTTGGTGTGGTTGCAGGTTTATTGTTTGAAGCTGTATATTTTTACCTACCGACGCTCCCGCGTCGAGTATAAATTCTGTATTTTACGAACACCTGAATGCGTTTCGTTTTAAGCATCTACGATGTGAGTTAGCCAGGGGACCTTCAACACGCTTGTTTTTTTTTACCAATGTTTTTTAAATAAAATTTGTTTAACGTTCTGTATGGTAACTCTGAATGTAAGTTTGTATTATTTTGATTGTACTGTTAATTCATTAGTGTTGTATTTTAGCTATTTACCTACTGAGGAAGCCATTAATCAATGGCGAAATATAGAGGATTGATGGATAAATGAGATTTTTTGTTTTTGTTTGACACGCACCACAGACCGCTTACCCGAGAATTCAAACTAGCTGATTTAGCGTACGGTCGAGATATTCTTTTGTTTTATATATATATATATATATATATATATATATATATATATATATATATATATATATATATATATACATATCTATATATATATATACATATATAGATATATATATATATATATATATATATATATATATATATATATATATATATATATATATATATATATATATATATATATATATATATATATATATATATATATATATATATATATATATATATATATATATATATTTATTTATTTATTTAGGGAACATATAAAAAACTTTTTAGTTATTGGTTTTATTAAAAAAAATTATATTTCAGAAAAAGGTTTGCTTATCTGAAAAATAAGAATCATTTTTAAAAGATGTAATTTTGTATACAGGGTACTAAATAAATACAATAGAAGTTTACAAAACAAAAAATAAATAAATTTAATTTTTTGAGACAGCGAAATTAAAGAGCCTCAAATACAAGTCGAAAAGCTTTTAGAAGTTTTTTGATAGAAGACTAAATTTTTGAGAAAATTGATGGTGAGTTTGTAAATAATGCGTCATTTTTATATATTCACCATTAATTATTTTTCAAATAAGGAAATTTTTTTATGAAGTATTATTTTTTCACCTAAAATCATAAATAAAAAAGTTGTTCAAACTTTACTCAAATCCACGCACACGCTGTATATAAGAACTTCCATAGTTTACTACAAATTGAAATGTTGCAAGGAGGCAACATTTTATATTTATGGTCAAATTTAGAATCTACGTACTACTTCAATATATTTTAATTAGTTTTCGAAATTATTATTGTAATATTTGTTTTTTAGCGGAATGGTGCAGATTTTGCTGTTTATCTTAATACCGCATCAGAATTTGATGGAAGTGATTCAGGTGCCAGTCCAGATGAGGCTAAATCGTGGGGGAAAATAAAAAAAGATGCAAGTCCTGTAAAAATATTTGCCGAAGCAACTCTGGTATTTCCATTACTAGTAGCGCAGACATTTGCAGCAGAATGTTATAGGTACGAAAATGATGTAGAAAAATAATAAACAATATACAGATAAATCGTCTATATTTAACATACTTATAAGTATATGTTATACGATGTCAACCCATTTGTAAAAATGGAAATTTTCAGTTGCCAATCTATTGGCAAAATACAGCTAAGAAAGTGGTTAAGTGATAAAGTTCTGTGTCATTCTTCGTTGGTTAGGTTAGATTCGTGTAATATCGAAGTAGATCTATTGAAACTATAACACCACCTTTCCTTGAGAATATACTCTTTATTGCTTAGGTCAAGGTCACGTTATCCAATTTAAAATAGAGTACTATATTACGAGGCTGATTCAAATATACACGGCAATATTCCATATAAATTTATTGATTAATAATATACACAAGTGAAACCTTCAGTTTTTCTTGTACATAACCCCTTCACACTCAAAACATTTTTGCCAACGATTTGAAAGCAACCTAACTTGTTCAAAAAATGTTTGAGGGCGCGGTTTAACCCCTTCATTGGTTAAAAACTTCATAATAACACATTGTACAACAGACGAGGAAATCTCTTACTCAGTCGTGGCTGTACTGAGGACAGAGCAGAGCAGTAAAAATATAATGCTCAAGAGGTAAGTGGAGGCCCAGACCAAAACTAATTTATTGTGGCTCCATTATTAACAAAAACAAGTGTAAAACTGAGTATACTCTTAAACTATTTAATATCTAAGATAGTTCGCTTCTTTAGAATACTGGTTTGAATGGTGGTCATTCACTAGTATTAAAAAATATTGTAAATTTACCCATATTCGGAAACGCCTCCATAGGGAGTTGCGGGCTGAAGATAAAAAAAGTTGTTTTTTAATATCAGCATATATCTCGACAGAAAGGTATTTTCAAACATAAGTTGTGGTTATTAGGAGTCAGAATTTAAAGGTATAAACTCACCGATTGCATTTTTGTCTATTTTTAGTGAAATGCGATTGTTTATGGATTTTTGCATAAAAAAATTTTCGTGTTAAGAAATTGTAGGGCTGACTGTTTTAGAGAAAGACACGATTTAAGAATGTAATGCATAAGGTACCTAGCGAATGACTGCTAACTGTAACTTTACAATAGTACAATAACAAAGCAAACAACTTTAGTAACAAGTAAAATAATTCAACAAAATCTTTGATAAGGCTTATTACTCAAGTTAAACTTGTTATAAATTTGTTAAAACGTACTTTTGGTACATTTTTGCCTTTCGGTCGCTATATCTCGGAAACTCTTTCAAATAAGCCTTTGAAATTTGATACGTTTTTAGAGCACACTTTGGCCTCTCGAAAAATTAAAATATCGATTTGAAATTTTTAGAAAACGTTCCTTTTTACGGCTTCATGAAGCCTATGGAAAAAGGTAATTTGGAGGCATCATGTGGGACCGAAACCCGATCTACTTAGTCAAGGTGAGACGGGAGTTGCGATAGGAATTTTAATTGAGATTCGAAATCAATAGATACGTATGCCGGAAATGACGGGAAAGCTGTAAAAATTGAAAAAAAAACTGTTCAGGTCGAGAAATTGGAAAAAATGGAGTTTAAAAAAAAATCC
Organism: Kuschelorhynchus macadamiae; assembly: GCA_030620095.1. Lineage (NCBI taxonomy): Eukaryota > Metazoa > Arthropoda > Insecta > Coleoptera > Curculionidae > Kuschelorhynchus > Kuschelorhynchus macadamiae. The sequence continues at coordinate 7,122 of JAUTXW010001724.1, forward strand.
CATTTTTATTATCAATTAAAAGCTCGGAAAATCATCAAATTGCCTTGAATTTCGATCAAATACGGCTTTGGTATAGCCGCTGTCAAAACTAATAAGTGTATATTTAGATAAATTTGATTTGATTTTAGGGCCTGATTTTTCCGGAATGCCTTGTACACTAGATTTGGTAAATAAGGATTTGATTTTAGTCTATAGAAATCCATTAAATAAAGCTCTGAAAAAAAGTCTGCCTTTTCTAAATTTGGTCTATTCAGAAATCATGACCGTAGATTATCAAAGCTGAGAAAGCAAATAACTTAGGTTATTACATACCTCAGCACTCAGTTATATATAGTTATATAGGCGATATATATATATATATATATATATATATATATATATATATATATATATATATATATATATATATATATATAATTTGTGTAACGGCCCCACTAGTTCTATTATACTTTTACAGACGTGCTGATGGCGCTGTTTATGATCTCTAGATCTAGGCATAGCTTTGACGCAACAATACTAAAAACAAAACTCGACACAACGCACTTTAACGTAATTCCGGAAGCACAAAGAAAAAGAAAAAACGTGATCGACTCTTCACACAAACGAAACTGACGTAGCAGGGTGGCGGTGACTGACGTACGATGAGCGAGAAGGGTGGCGGTACTGCGTCACCAGTCAATATTTTTTGTTTACCTACTTTAAAATATGTGAGACTCGAGCCCTAGCGGGGATACTACCTGTTCATCTTATTTACGAAAGGATATATAATTATTCTCGCATTTGATTGTTATACAAAAATATTTTTAAAAAATACCCATTGTCCAAATTAGGTGCCTTCTGCAGCTCCGCAACTCTTATCCACCAGCCGCCATTTATGTTAATCTAGAAACATATATTATTATAAGATAATTAAATTAATTTAAATATAAATAAAAAATATTTCGAAAGCTCGGTCAAATAAAAATTTTGTTTCAAACATTTTTATTGAGCGCCAGTCAGTTGAATAAGGGGATTTTTGCGTTGATTTTTACATTTTGTTTGGCCGCCATTTTGCTTCGTCGTCTTAAAGGCGTACCACAATTTTATTAGTTTGTCTCTATATCGCACATAATGCTTGCAAAAGAAATTGAAATTAATCTGTTAGTAGTATTTTCCGATTGATTTCTTAAATATTTTATTGGATTCGTACCAAACTATATAACACTTAATTTTTTTGCAAAATTTTGGGTAATTGAATAATTAGTTTTTTAATTATAATTTTTTAACATTTCCCCCCAGGCCGCCATTTCGTTCCGCCACATTGGATTTTTAACAAAATTTTACCTGGTTATTCACATACGACCCTTAATTTCAAATCAGTCAATCGGGTAGGTAGTTTTTTAACTATACCGCGAACAGACCGACAAACCGATGGAACTGAGAAAAAAATTTTTTTGCCATCAACGTGAAGATCTGTTAAAACTAGGGAGGGTGCTTTTTTCATTTTTACAATTCTTAACTTTTACAAGTGAAGCAAAAACAGTAAATTTGCTTTTACCCATAATTTTCCTCTTACAGAAATCCACTATACGGACAGAAACACAAATTACTTGTTATTATTACCAATTAATTTTTTATTAATTAATTATCACCAAACAACTATGGATTCATAAAATATGTATCTGTATGTAGTGGAATTCTGTATTACTTTTATTTATTTACATCGCCTATAAAAATAAAATTTATCTTATTATTTTATTCCATAAAATAGAATTTTACGGAATTCTATTGCCGTATTAATTTTATCAGTTTATTCCTGTTTTACACTTGATTTTTGTAGAAAATTTGAAGTCAATTTAATAATAAGTTTTGTAATACCAAAATTTTACCGGTAAAATCAATTCGATAAGCAGTTTCTTAATTTCTTTAAAGATTTTGAGGCCGCCATATTGAATTTTTAACATAATGTTACCCTGATGGTTAACGTTGATTTTTGACTAAAATTCGAAGTCAGTCAGATATGCTATGCCGCATTCAGACAGACCGATGAAAATGGTTGAGCAATGTTTTCGGGATCTAGGAACGAACCTTAAAACACAAAGATTTGCAAAAATCTCGGAGAGTGATTTTTCACAATTAGAATACTTTGCTCTTACGATGGAAGCAATAATGTACTATAGTATCTCAGTAACATGTACTCTAAGCACGGTGTCATGTTGGCGATAGGTTGCAACAACTATAAAATAGAAATAAAACGGAGAAAATTTTAATAATCTTATAAGTATTAATGTCATATTTATATATTTTGAATCTGGATGCTGGTGGCTAATTTAAATACTTTATTTACTTTAAATAGCATAATCAATAATAATTTGTATATTTAAATTATCATAACTAATCTGTAGATATCAATTAATCCTATTACAATACTAAACCAAGCATAACTCTTATAGACACTTATTATTGTTTACATATTTTTTGTTGTAAATGTAGTATAGGTATATGTAGATTTGCCTTCAATAAGCAAATACAAATTCATTTTGGAGATGTGCAATACAAGCAAATTGCAGTATTTCTTTATTCCTAAGCCAGCCTTCCGAAACTGTAACCCCTATATACTTCGTCTGTGGACTACCGTGTAGCGTTGTGGCCGACTCTTCCAGACGTTTCGTATTTCATTCGTAAAGGAGAGTGCGACGATGACTTGTTCTCTCGTTTTATTTTGTTACTTATGATTGGGTGGGAGCGTCTGAACTTTATTTGGTCTGAGATTTTAAATATCGGACTGGGTTTTTGGTCAGTCCATGTTAAGCGTGGAATACAATACAAATTACGTCATTCGTTTCCTCCATTTACATCTGACTTTATTTCCCTTTGTTTATTTTTCGATATTTTGTTAGATAGTTGTTTGAAATATAGGTTATGAAGGATACATTATCACCCATTTTTGTCCCACAAATGTGTACTTCCTTTTTAAGTTCCGTTTTTATAGTTTAGTTGTTACTACTTGTTACCGTAACAACTGTTATGGGAGTTTCATTGTGTTCCAAGGGTTAGATCTTTCTTTGGGTTGATGTAAAAGTCTATCTAAAAACAACAAAAATATATTTAAGCAAATCCTTACAAGTGGCGCCACTATCATAAATTAATTTTTGAGAATTACTTGAACCCGAAGTAAAGTATGAGTCATTCTTAGAGTAGGGAAAAAAGAGGACGCGTTTCATGTTAACGTTTGGCACCAAAACCATGGTGTAAAAAATATAGCTTGCAGAATGTCGATTCTTTATCAGTTTACCTGTAAAACGTAATTCCACCCTCTTTCCTGCCACTTCGACCTTTGTAGTGAAATACACTTTAAATATATACAGAAACGACCATATAAACGTTGGAGACACCTAAAGGTTTGGCACCAAAATAATGGCGTCTTATCGATTTTCTGTCACAATTCGCTTATTTTTTCACTGGTCTAAGGATTCATTCATTAAGGAGGGGATGTAGCTTGTTTGTCATAAAAGCCGTATAAAAATCATATATTTAAAAAGAATATATCCTATGTTCTGTTCTGCCAGCCCTTTAACCTCAAGATTGTTTGATAGGTGTATACAACCTCGCTTAAGTCCGTCCCTGATGCTGAGCAAGTCCTAACTGCGCACGCGTCATATATTATTTTGTCATTAGCAGGGTTGGGTATCTACCTGCATTTTAGTTTTCGACATGTAATAAAGAGTTTTTTACGTTTTCGACATTATCAATCCACTGTCAAATATTTTAAGGTTTGAAGTTGATATTTCTAATTACATAAAGAAAAACCTAATAGAGAGCTAAAAAAAGGCTTCGACTTTGAACAGATATAAATAACGAAGTAATTCCAACAAAAGGGAAGATTTTGCCAACAAAATAAAATATTGAAGGGGGGACGCTCCCCCGAGACCGGTGGCAACCCTAAGTTCTTAACTAGTTAAATAATAAATTAAAATAGAAATGCCAATAAAAAGGAGTCATTTTTTACCAATTATAAATAAAAATAAACGTGCAGCTCTATGCAACATTTGTTCGAAAAAGATTCACAATGCTACATACATTTTGACAGTTTTAGAATAAAATTTAAAATGATTTAAAAATTGTTTACAAACATATCAAGACCACAGACATCATATTTTATAAATATTTATTGTTTTAATCAATGTTTTATACTTTGAATCAATGGCAAAGCGATTTTTTCACATTTGAATAATTATTTTTTATATTTTCAAATGATTCTACTTACTCAAAATAAAATACAAAATTTCGAATATAATACAAAAATATGATGCAAATTACGCTATTATGAACTTAAGCATCAAGATCTATTTTACCTTGATAGAAAACTTTTTTGTGAAGATTTTTTTACACTCCTATAAAACAAGATATATATATATAGACATGCCGCCTCTATTGGGCAGGTTGGAAACAATAGCCGCTGGACTCTGACTTGATAACTTGACTTAAAAGTAAGGTTTCCTTGTTTATAAGGATATTATGTTGCTATTTCTGACAATTTGACAGCTGTCAATTTTTAATCTTAAAACATACATATCCAAAATTCTCGGTAGTACGCAAAATCCTAAATAGATACCATTTAAAAATTAGACTAAGTGCGTTTTGTCAACCCTTAGAGGTTTTTTTTTTAAATCACTAAAGACCCCACCTAATAACAAAATCCCAAATCGATATACAAAAAAAAATAATAATAAAATATTTGTGTTTTATTCGTAAAAAATCTTTTCATTTTAAAAGAGCTGTTTTACCCCCTCAGAATAACCCTGTGTAGTCGAAAAAAATATACAAAATATAAAATATATTTGGCATTTTCCAGCTCTTAAAAGGAAAACTTAACATTTTAATTTTGTTTTTAGGGAGTTGCATCATCTTATTTTTTTTTTTGTATATAATAGTTTCTTGATTTTTTTTTGTTCAGGAGTAAAATAAATTTGAAGTATTTCGAAGTTTTTCCAAATATGTGTTTTTAAAAATAAAGGTAAACAAAAAAAAAATGCGATATCTACGTCAATGACTTCCACAATTTTTTCATGTCAAAACAATTACCTCAACTATATCTGTATTGAATTTGACTGTTATCGTTTTGTACGTTCTCAAAATATGAAGTTTTTACGTTGTATACCCCTTAAAAATATCGAAGATCTATGTCCATTACTCCCAAAATCCGACGAGGCTTTGACCAAGATTATTTTTGGTGCAAATTTAAAATGAATTTTTGTAACTGATTAATGGTAATTGATGATGATTCTCGGTCAGTAAAAGCTTAATAGTACGTACATCTTTAATTATTATAAAAAAACGGCGACTTTATATACCCAGCGTTTATCTCAAAAATTGAATTAACACTGCTTTAACTCCTCGGTTACCAGATTGCTTTAACACCCCGTATATAAATATATATCACGAAATCATATGACATACTATATAAAGCAAGAAATACGAATATAATTACTAATAAGTCCGAAAAAGGGATAATTATTCCGAACCTACCATATCAGCCGGTACTAAACATACTGGTCGAAGTAAACAGTGCTTACTATCAACTAAAAAGGAGAAATCCCGTAATCACTAAAACATAAATATACATACCTTTAAACCATCCATTATTTATTATATGTCTATACTTTTTGGGATGTATCGCCATTTTCACCGCCGCTCAGAGGATTCAAGATAGATAGATTAACAGAATTTGCAAATTTTGTATACATTTCAGATTAAAAATATCGCGACCCTATTAAAATGCTTATTATGACATGTCAGTCAAAGCTACACAGCTGGCAGAGCCAGGCCAACTTGAAAAAGTGGTAAATTCAATGGCAAGTGGAAAGATAATTTTTACTGGAAACTAGGTTTTACACAGAGTTTTAACCATAGCGAAATATATGAGAACAAAATGAGGAAGGTATTTCTAAATGGCTCGCCCTGTAGAAACCGGAGAGTCATTATGGCGATGTGATTTTTCAATCCCTCGGGGGAAATTTGGGGTCCTATAATCAATTTCCGCCCCTCGTTTGAAATAGTGAGTGAATAGTGAATTTGAAGTGAAATATAGGAAACAATTTTTTTTTTAGTTTTTTTGCATTTATACCGCTTTCTCGGAATTTGAGGTATGGGCATATATTGATTTTATATTCCCCATCGGCCCCCTTTTTACCTTGGCAAAGTAGTCGGGGTTTCGACTCCGCAAAAAGCCTTCAAGTTACACCACCAGTTTTTTTAAGTGACATCCCGTTCCCCGATATTGCCCTTTAACGAACTTGCCCCACTTCAAAAAATTAAACATGACGACCTGCATTTTTAATAATCGGAGTTTCTAAAAGAGTGCCCCTATGGGACGACACTCTCGTCTTATTATAAGTCCCAGTGAAATCGCGTTTCGATCAAAGGAAGTGCTCATTTATCCTCTACGATCTGGAGCTGGAGCACTTCGAAGGTCAAAAAACACAACTTTCAAAAAATTTCGGTCCAAAAAGAAAAATGAGCGGACAGTAACAATAATTGTAACAAGTTTTCTACGGTTTTCTTACTCACCCAACCCTGGTCATTAGTCGGTTTAAAAGCATTGTAAAGCGTGGAATACAATGCAAATGACGTCTTTCGTTTCCGTACAGTTACGTCAAACTTTATTTTTCTTTGTGTTTTTCGGTGTAGATACTTTTTTGAAAATATGGTTTGAAATAGGGTAATATTTAGTTTCATCGTCTAAATTATCACACACTTTGTACACAGATGTGTACTCCCTTTTTAGGTTTGGTCTTTATAAGTTAGATTTAACGTTAAACGTCTACGATAATTCCTTTGTTTTCCACGCGTTATCAATAAAATAAGGAGTGGAATTTTTAATTTAAATTTAAAATTGGGGCATATTTCATAATATAAAATGCCATTAGGGCAAGTTTGTAAAGAATTGTTATTTAATGTGTGTTCGACGAACAGTACGTAAACAAACTTGACTAACAGTTTTCGTATTTGTTCATGCTTGCCTTTTAGCTGCTGCAAATAGCATTAAGAAGTGAACCTATTGTCAAAGTAAAAAACTACGAGAAGTAAAAGCACTGGCACTTGGTCATCTTAAAAATCGTAGATCACAAGCCTTCCGACATCTTCGCAGAAATCGAGCTGTTCTTTAAGGTTACGAGGGACGATAGCGCGCGGGCATGCATGATACTTAAACTGGAAATACAGGTGCTATTCAGAACTATTTAGAAGTTTTTACCATGCTCCGGTTCGGCTGACCGCTTCGAACCGCAAGAATTCACGACGTAAGTAGTGACATCACCAGCTGAATGGTTCAATAACTGATCTGTCAAATTGCTAACCATGTCAGGGATATGGTCCCGATCGCGGTTCCAGAAACAAAATATAGCGGTTTGTTTATAAATTGGAAACAGCGAAATTATTTATTTTCATCATTAAATAAATGATTTTCATCGTCTTCTAGTAGTGTTACCTCTGGTTTTGTGTTTGATGTTATTTGGGTATTTGCATATTTGAAGGCTGATGTTAAAAGTTTCATGAAAAATGACAAATTGCTTATTACAGGTACACTATTGCTATTAAAAAATAAACTTTTACACATAAATTGCTAATTGTTTCCCCATATTTGTTACTATTTTTTTGCAAAATCAAAACACAATTAATCATTTACTTTAGCTGTCACTTGAAATCAGTAACCCCACGTTTTCACCATGTTCTACACATGACGCAATCAAAACGTCATTATCTGACAGACCAGTGCTAAAAGTTTGAGACCAACGGTTAGTGAAACCGGAGCAAACACTTTTTGTTCTGAACGGATTTTAAACTGAATTGATTGGTAAACCAAAACACAATTGAGTAGTAAGTGTTTTGATGATATGTATTTCAATAAAAGTGAATGAACGCGGCGGTGCCTTATCGAGATGAGCGCAGGTTTACTTGAAAATAAAAAAAATTAAACAATTAAAAATTTTCATTAAATAAACTAGGTAAAATATGGTAGAGTAGCGTTTTTACACAAATGTATATACAATACGCTTGTCTAACAGAGCTGGGACGAATCTTCCCAAAAAGGATCCGAATCACGAATTCGAATCCTGTAAAAAGATTCGAATCACGGCTCCTTTTGGTAACAAAAAGTACCGGAATCCATTGACTCGAATGACGTATCCGAATCCTATCGCTGGTATTTTTCTTAATTAAACAGTTTATTATTAAGTTCGATTTTAAGATGTTTTCAAATAAAATAAACAAAAAATGTTTTGCGGCTTTAATTAAAAGCATATTGTTAAAAATTAAGAAGTTTGAAAAAGTTGTAATTATATTTATATTAACATTAGCATATGTAGAGCATTAATGCTAAAATTTTTAGTTTATATATAAATCAAGCTATTATATTCGTATCAAACTTCAACTTATCCTTCGTCCTTATATTAAGGTTAATACGTATTTACTTTTTATAAATCTCGGGATTTTTATGTACGATGAAAATAAACAGATTGTTTAGTGTTTAACTATTTGTATACGTGTTTAATAATCTTAAAACAAACAGCACTTAAATAGATAAACAAAATTTAACTTACTCAAAAATGTAGCCATATAAAACCAAACTATCTAAATATCCTATTTACTCTTATAAATTCATATTATTTCCCCTAAGTATTAAAAAACGCTCCAAAGCTATGGATAATTAATCATAAGAAGTTAAAAAAAGCCATTTTGGGCGTGGTACCCCGAAAATTTTTCGGCTGCGCCGCTATTTTTACCTACGGAAATGTGTACCTAGCTACGCAGCGCTTCACCCATTCATAAATCCACGAGCCGCCACTGCCATGATGTTATATTTCAAGACACTATTACTATTGGGCAAGGTATAATGTAATATATACAAATATAGTATAAGAGCAAATTTAGGTTTATTTATTTTATACCGCAATAAAACCAAACCGTTATGTTGCTTTTTTAGATTTTTGATACAAATTGATAAAATTTTAAATAATAATTTAGGACCTAAATAAAATGATAAAGGATATGTAAAATACATATTAATTATGGATTATTAATTTATTAATTTAAGTTTGTCCGGCCACGCTCATATTTGAATTTTTTATTGATTATTTCCAATCATTTTTGACCAATCACTGACAAGAATTCTTACGTTATATTTAATTTTCACGACGAAAAATTTCCTGACATATCTGTCGGCAGTTTCTCCGAAAAAAATCAGAAAAATATCATTCAAGTTTGACAAGGTAAATTAAAATGAGTATGAATTAATCATATTCTGTAGTAATAATTATTGTTCTTCCTGTTGTTTTAAATAAAAATATTGTTATATTACAAATATTTATTGAACTCAGGAAAAAATCTTACCATATATCCCACGTGCATCTTATTTGGCTTCATCAAAATTAATCAGAGCAGACACGGACTGCAAGTTAAACAAGTACTCCACTCGGTCAAGCTATCCATGAATTTAAAATGAAATTTATTCAAAGAATTACCTCCTCTGTGACCGGCAGCATGAGACATTTTATATTGACGTTGTTGTCAAGTTTTGATGGCGTTTATTAAGGTATTTTGTTTATTTATTTATTTACAGTATCACCACCAAGAAAAATGCCAATTACAGATACTGGGACTTAAAGCTAACACAATAAATATATTAAATACACTATGCAATTTTACATACTTACATACATTATTACAAAAAGTTTATCTGTCATTTTGTTCTTGAACTGCTTCAGCGAAATATTGTCAATGTCAATATCATTAGCATATTTATTAATCAGTGAGCACATTCGGTATATAGGTGAGGCCTTGAAACTATTAATACGGGGAAAGTCTAAGTAAAATGTGTTTCTTGATCTAGTGCTTCCTGCAAAAATTTAATTTCTGATAAAATCTCTGAACAATCTACCTGATTCCTAATAATTTTGAAAAGAAAAAGAATGTATGTTTTTATTCTTCTATTTTCCATGCATAAACAGTTAAACATTTGAAGCAAAGTCCAATGATTAAAGCCTCGCGCAGGGTAGTAACCAATTTTTTTTAAATTAGAAATTTAAGAAACTTTCTGTGGATTCTTTCAATACAGTTAATCCAAATATCATATTGTGGGGTCCATATAAGACAACCATATTCCAATTTAGGCAACACGAGACTATCAAACAACTTACAGCACACATCCTGATGAAAGTCCCTTGTAGTTCTAATGATAAAGCCCAGTATTTTATGAGCTTCACTAATCTTCACAGTAATATGCTCGGTAAACATTAATGTCATATGTAACACCCAAGTTCTTCTGATTAGAAGTTGAATTAAGAGGCGGACCATTAATAGTGTAGGTTTGTTTATGAATATTTTTATCCGAACTTTAAGGGAAAAAACCATTCTATTCACACCAGCTGACTACCTTATTGAGGTCTTCCTGTATGTTGTTACAGTAGCTACCATCCCTATCAATCTCAGAAAATGGCTTAAAGTCATCAGCAAAGAGAAGGGTTTTGGTATATATGCATGACTTACATATATCATTAATTGAAATAATAAAAAGTAAAGGTCCAGGTTTGAGCCTTGTGGTACGCCCGATGTATCAGAATACATCTTTGACCTGGTACCACCAATTTCCACAATATTCTGCCTTCTCAATAGATATGACATTATGAGACTAACAAGAGAAGGTGTAACATTCATATCTGTCTGAGCTTTAAGAATGACACTATGTTTAATTTTATCGAAAGCTTTTTCAAAATCTGTGAATATGACATCAACTTGGATTTTATTGAAAATGACTAGATTTATTAATGTGGATTTATGAGGGAGAAAGCCATGCTGTTGTTTGGAAAGTTGGTGTTTAACCTCCTCATATAACTTTTCAAAAAGGATAATCTCTAGTACCTTACCGATATAAAATTAAAGATTTGTCATGATTGTTCTGGATGTTCGTGGTTTGTAGTATTTAGTTTTACTGCATGTTATTAGTTACAGTTAAATATAGTATTGTCTTGCAGAATATGTAAGAAAAAAAGTTTTTTTCTAATCCTAAAGTCCGTTTGCGCAGGTAAGTAACGTTTATGTCCAGTGAAGTACATGCGATAGACGCGTAGGTAAAAATTATATTATATTATATATAAAATTCTCTTAACAAATTTCTGATTAGATTAAACTGAAGATCAAAAGAATTTAAGTAGTTCAGAATTATGTTGTTAAGACCCTTTAAACACAGATAGGGGTCTTGTAAACAATTATACTCACGGATATTGGTAATTTTTTAATATAAAATATAAATATTACCTTCTTTCAACTATTTAAAAAAAAATAATAAATAAATGGATGAACAACTCTTTGTATTAAAAAAAAAAACAAAAGGAAATTCGACATTTTCACTGCATTTCGATGTAGAAACTCCTTATTATGGCATTTTAAAGAAAGGCTACCTTACCATGTTGCCAAACTTACATTATAGTAAGCATCTTGAATAGTATTTTACAAGAAGTAATTGGCGCGTTACCCCGCACTTTCTTTATAGCAAATTTAACCAATCTTAACCTAACTTAACTTTATAACAAATAAATTTAATGATATACAAAAAAATACTCAAAACAACGGAAAAAGTTTTGATAATTTTTTACTTTTTTATACCCTCATCTATTTTGATGATTTTTTGTATATAGGTGGATTTAGGGGTCCTGATCATGAATCGGAACTCAAATTTTTATTTTGAGTTATTTCTCTTCAAAGTTCATAGACATTTTAACCCCAATTTCCCCTTTTTCTTTCTTTTTTTTTTATAAAAATTGACTAGTCCTGTATGAAACTCCTACAAACAATTATAAAAGACGGAACAAAGCTCTCTTCCTGATTTTCTTGCCTTATTTTGTCTAAAAAATTAAGACAATGGGAACACTAAATAATAACCATACTTCATACATATTGGACTAGTAACTTTTCCTTCATGTTGGCATCTTGACAACTCTAATCGAGCTTGAGCTTTAAAGAAAGAACATATTAATGGTTATAAATTACAGAAGCTGTTAGGCACTGCAATACAAATTAATTACCGATATTTTGTGACATGTGGATCGGTACCAGAAGGAGCGTGAATTGGTACTGGGTTAACACCAGATTAGGTGCCTAACACAAAACGCGATCAACACTAATCAACAGCGAAATGCATCACTGGAGAAAGTTCGGCATCGGCCTCTAGGGAGTTTTTCATGAAGTCAAGATACCAAAACTACTAGTCTAAAAAATACGAGGTACGGCTGTTTTTTGAGTGTTTCCCAATGTTTTAGGTAAAAAGGGCATGAAAAACAAAGGAAGAGTTTATTTTACGTCTTTCTATAATTGTTTGTGGTAATGTCTACAGAACCAGGGAATTTCTATAAAAAAGAAGAAAGAAAAAAGTAAATTGGGTTTAGGATGTTTAAAACTTTGGGGATGAGATTAGTAACTCAAAAATGTTACCGAAAAAAAATTGACTTCGGATTCATGATCGGGACCCCAAATCCACCTATATACAAAACACATCCAAATCGGCCATGGTGTAAATAGTTACCAAAGTTTTATTATGTTTTTCTTACATAATTTATGAGTTTTTATGATTCTAATTTGAAAAAAAGTGGTTTATCCATAAATTTTTGTGTGTCTGAATTATTAAAAAAAGGTAATCTTTCAAATATATATTTCAAATTTGCCAAATTCCGAGGGCATAATTCTTTATAAGAATCGATATATTTTTTTAAATACGTGATAAAAATAGTAAAGCCATTTTACAAAAAACAGACTTGAATGTATCAAACAGAGCATGCGCAAGTATATAAATGACATTTACATACTCGATATATTATTTTACAATTGATCCAAGAATTGTAATCAAAGCATTTTTTTCTATTCCATATTACTTTAAAAATGAAACCGTTTTTTTTCTTTGTTTTTGATTCTAAACATCGGTAGAAGGGTTTAGTGAGTCTGCCTGATCCACGATCTTGTGATATCAAGGGATTCTAGACTCAATTTTACACAGATATTCCGGAAGCGAAAGCTTGAAAAAGCATTTATAAATCATCCGTTTCAGTTGTTTTGACATACATATTATTATTGAGTCCAAAGAAGAATTTTAGGACAATGACTACCCGTCTTAATTCTAAAAGAAACCTGCTATCTAGTAAATACTAATTTACAAAATCGTAAATACATTATAGGTATCCAATTTGTGTTTTATTTAAGGACCGTAAACTGTAAGTAAGGGGAAATAACAGTGTTATTTAGGAATTTGTAATATACTACTACCTTTTCTGTTAGACGAAGCGGTGAGTTTCACGTGGAATTATAAAAATAGGCGCATTCACCACATCGTCCAGAAATGTTACTGAAGAAAAACATTGGTTTTATAGAAAAAACACGCAATAAAACAATAGAAAAAATAGTGTTGAAAAATCTCGGTAACAAGTCGATCATTAAAAAAAATTATGTAAATTGGTGCAGTACAACGCTCTCACAAACTTGTTAATCTGGCTTAGTGCATGTTTTAAATATATAGATTTTTTAAAAATAGTTTTTATATATTTATTTTATACATATTTATGGAGTTCTTGATAGAAAGTAGTTTTAGAATATACAGGAAATATATTTTGGTGCGGGAAATTTTATATAATTCCTGGAATTATTTAGGTTAAAGCTGTTTTTTATATATCTTTACAATTGCCGGCAGCGTCCTGAAAATAAATGTAAAACAAATAGAGATGATCAAAATTTCTCTACCTGTAAATTAATCAGTCATATCTAAAATCACGAGAGCGATACGTGATTCGCTCAGCGCAACCGCGTGACGTGATCACAGGCCCTACACCACCCGGGCAGCTCCGCAGAATCGCAGTTTTGTTTCGCGATTTCACGAATAGCGGTCATGAAGGAACGGAATAAATCACATAAGAGCAAGAACGGCCTGCAAGCTGCAACACTATCGCAGATCGCTGAATCGGTCGTATGCGTACGTTATTCACAGCTGATTTTGATTGCGTATAATTGTATGTATACAATTTATACTTAAGACTAATGCTTATAGGTTAATACTAATATTAAATTTTGTTTTATAACATTTAAAATACGTGTCCCTACTAGTGCTGTAAAATTAGGAAATTTATAAAATATATAGATACAGTTGCAATAATTTTAAATTGGTGCAAGAGTTTGATACCTTATGTTACTTTTTATAAATTTTGGTAAATCACCTTTACAATGACATCTAATATTTTTTAAATGTGCAAATCACTGGGGGTTCGTCTGCGAACGGCGGTTTAAAAAACTGTTTTTTGTATATTAACTTATATTTATTTAACAGGAACCAGTTAAAAGATATTTATATACACTGATTTATTACGATTACAATATTCTAAATGTTTGTTTATAACGTTTATATATTCAATATATATATATATATATATATATATATATATATATATATATATATATATTGTTCCGGATTGGCTGGTACACAAACACGTAGTTTCTGAATGCACTCCTTTTATTCAAAACTCAGGTTACAGGTATCACAGGTAAACACTAGTTATACCTAACAATCGTAACTAGTATTAACCTATAAGTAACTTTAAACTTGTCAATGTCACCTTGTTAACACTTCGAAATCTCAATTACAACTGAATCAAAATGTGTTCGGGGTCCTCTTCGATTCTTATGTCAGCCGAATGGCTATTACATCTCTTCATTCCTCGGGAAAACAATCAAATTGTAAGGATAGGGGAAAAGGTCATAGGAGGGGGGATCCCAGTTGGGGAGGGAGGGGATAGTTCTAGGTAAGAGACAGTCTTTAGGGAGCTTGAATTTGTTACGTGGTTGGGAGAAGTCATGAGTTTTGGTAATGAGGTCATTGTTAGCAAGTTCGGCCCTAATGAAATAATTTGAATTAAGTTTGTTAATGAAGTCGCCGAAGCTCTCAAGGTTTGTATCCCTGTGGAGAATTGAGTTTCTGATGAATCTATCCGCGTTTAGAATGATCCTGATTATTTTATTTTGGTGCGATTGAAGTCTTTTTGACTGGTTTTTATGATGAGTACTCCACGTGGGTGAAGCGTAGGTTAGAATTGGTCTAATATAGAGTTTAAAAAGTGTGATCTTGTTTTTAATATTAAGACTACTTTTTTGGTGCAATAATGAATATAATTGAGCTAGAACACTTCTAGCTTTCTTAATACTATAGTCAGTATTCGCAAACCACCTAAGGCCTCTATCAAATATTACTCCCAAATATTTAATTTGCTTAGACCAATTAATCTCCTGTCCTTGAACTTTGACTTTTTTAGCATAATCTAAATACTACAGGGTGAGAAGAATTAAGCCCAACAGAATATTCGAGAACGATTTTTGACACTATCATAGTCGTTACATGGATAAAAATTAAGGTAAGTCTACTTCAATAAAATAACAAACAATAAATAAAATCATCTAAATCTTAACAAATCTATAACTAGGGCTAAATTCGTAAAATTGCCCCCTTCCCAGAGTTGATGGTCCCGATTAAACATCTTCCGTATCTTGGTAACGGGCTAGTCGATAGAGATGCACCACTTTTATTTTTGCATGAGGGCTTTTCTGAATTCGGTATTCCAAGTCATTCAGTCGGGTCACCACACGGTACGGACCCATGATTTCTGCAACTTCGGCGAGCGTCCCTGGGTTCTTTTTCGATTGTATAACCAAACTTTTTCACTGACTGTAAATCCAGTGTGATTGCCTCGTAGATCATAACGAGACTTCATTCTATCGCTTTCTATCTGTAATTTATGGCGGACTTCTTCATGGATTTCTCTGAGGCGTTTACTAATCTGGCTGGTATAGACCGTAGTAGTTATCTTATTGTCGGGAGGTCGGCCAGTCAAGAGGTCGACTGGAAGCTGTAAATCAGATCCAAATATTACACTGGCAGGTGTTTTTCCAGTGGACTCATGAACTGTAGAGCGATAGGCCAGTAAAAATGGTTGAATACATTTATCCCAGTCACTTTGTTGTTCATTAACTTGGATTTTCAGGTAGTTCTCCAAAGTTCTATTAAATCTTTCAACCATTCCATCTGACTGCGGATGAAGAGGTGTTGTTCGTGTCTTATGAATTCCTAATAGGCTGCACAGGCTTTTGAATACATCGGATTCAAAGTTTCTGCCTTGGTCGGAGTGTATTTCCCTTGGAATTCCATATCGGCAAATCCATTCATGAAATAGTACGTCGGTGACAGTGATGGCTTCTTGATTGGGTATTGCGTAGACTTCTGACCATTTGCTGAAGTAATCCATCGCTACTAACACAAAGCGATTCCCGGACTTACTAATTGGAAATGGTCCTGCTACATCTATGACAATTCGTTCGAAAGGTGCCCCCAAGTTATACTGCTTCATTTTGCCACGAGTACGAGTTTAGGGTCCTTTACTGGCGGCGCAGTTCCCGCAGGTTCGGCACCAATCTTTCACATCTGTACGACTTCCCAACCAATAAAACCTTTCTCGAACTTTTTCAAGAGTCTTCATAACACCAAAATGTCCTCCGCCTACACCGTTGTGTACGGCTTGCAACACTTCAGGAATTCTCTTTGAGGGCAAAATAGTTTGATATTTGTTATTTTTGCCATCAGAACTTTTCCAGATTCTTTTTAACAGGCCGTCTTTTTTTTTAATTTCTGGGATTTGGCTGCAATTGCATTTTGGTAACAAGGTCTTGGTGAATTTTCTAATTTCAGCCTAATTTATAGGGCCAATATCTGGGTCTTCTTGATGATCTTTGGATAATATTTTAGAGTCCCACTCTTGAGAGCTTTGAAGTGCTGTTCTTCGGCAATGAAATTCGTCAGGTTCTTCTCTTTTCTCGTGTCTGTTGCAATGTTTACAACTTTCTGGGCATGGTCTTCTTGATAAAGCATCAGCATTTTTATGGTTTAACCCTTTGCGATGTTCAACTTTAAAGTCATATACCTGTAGGCGCTGCAACCACTTGGCTATTTGTCCTTCGGGATTCTTAAATTGTAGCAATTATTTGAGTGATGCATGATCCGTCCTTAAAAGGAATTTTTGTCCGTACAAGTACTTATGAAAGTGCTCCAATGTTTTGACAATAGCTAGTAGTTCTTTCCTTGTCACACAGTAGTTGCGTTCAGGTTTAGAAAGAACCTTGCTGAAGTAGGCTATTACTTTTTCTTTGCCATTTTGTACTTGTGACAAAATACCACCAATAGCGGCATTGCTTGCATCGGTGTCTACGATAAACATCTGGGATGACTCAGGATATGACAACACTGGGTGATTACACAAGGCTTTCTTCAAGTCTTTAAATGCTGCTCCACATTCTTCGGTCCATACATAGCTGTGATTGCTTTCAGTAAGTCGATGTAACGATCTAGCGATCTTAGCTAAACCTTTTATGAATCGTCTGTAGTATGTACAAAGTCTGTCCTTTGGTATTGGCCAATTTTGAATGGCTTCAGTCTTCTCTGGATCTGTTTTTACTCCATGTTCGGTAATATCATGTCCTAGATATTTCACTTCCTTTTGGAAAAACTAGTACTTCAAATGACCTTCAAATGTTTTTCCAAGAATAATGATGTCATCTAAATATACTAGGCATGTTTTCCATGTCATTTCATGTAATGTCAGTTCCATTAAACTTTTAAAAGTCGCTGTAGCGTTGCATAATCCAAAAGGCATAACTTTAAATTGCCACAGTCCAGTCCCAGTAAAAAACACTGTCTTTTCTTTATCCGCTGGATTAAGCTTTACTTGCCAATGACCACTTTTCAGGTCCAAAGTCGAGAACCATTTTGATCCGGTTAAAGTGTCCAAGGTATCATCAATTCTTGGTAAGGGAAAGCTGTCTTTCTTTGTGACGTCATTGAGCCTGCGGAAGTCGACGCAAAATCTGGTGGAACCATCTTTCTTCTTAACCAGGACTACTGGTGATGACCAGGGACTTTGCGATGGCTCGCTCTATAATGTCTTGATTTTCCATATCCGCAAACATCCGATCAACTTCTTGCCGCTTTGCCAAAGGTATTCGTCTAGGAGGCTGTTTTATCGGTGCTGCATTACCAGTATTAATTCGATGTTGAACTAGGTTAGTTTTTCCTAAGTCGCTGTCAGACAGAGAGAAAACATTTTGATTTCTTCTCAAAAGTTCTTCCAACTTGGTCATCTGAACCTTTTTCAGTAAATGTGGCGATTTCACCAGGTCTTGGAGTACCTTGGGTAAAGTAGTTCCAGATTCTGAAGGTGGTAAGTTTGTACAGGTAAATATTGTATTGGCAGGTTGACAGGTTCCGATCTTGTCACCCTTTTTTACTTGCTGGGGATGACCTTTTAGATTCATCATTTTGACAAACATCATGTTTCCTCTGCAATGAGTTAAGGTTCTTGCTGGTAAAATTCCCTTCGCATGTAGTAGACAATCTTGAACTGGTTCGAAAATGAATTCTTCCCGAAAATCATCAAGCGTCGCTTTTACTACACATTCCGAACAGGCAGGTAAGGTAGCATCTTCTAGCAAAACCACTTCTCGGATAGTGGAATTATTTCTTCGTGGCAGGTTCATAACTATTTTTTCATTTTTCGTACAGAGGATCGTTGAGGTATGTCAAGGATAAACTTATTTTGATTCATAACATCAAGACCAAGTATGACATCATCCATTATATCTTCGACAAAAATAGCGTGTATGAAGGTAGTGTCCCCAAGGTTACTTCACCCTTGAATGCCTTTCACAGATATAATTTCACCGTTGGCGGTTTCCAAAACATATTTTTTGTATGGATTTTCTGTACTGCATGGAGCTATAATGTCTGGCCTCACGATGGTGTGTATTGAGCCGGTATCCAGTATCATTTCACAGTCCCGACCGCATATCTTCCCCGGTACTACCAAGCTAGAGCCATTATTAGGCTAGGCTTACATTTTCTTTTAAGATTTTTACTTCTTTGTTTTCAAATATTATTTTCAGTCCTCTTTGTTCTATCTTTTTAACTGATAATAAGTGGTACATAAGATTTTCACACACCATAACATTTTCTAGTCTTACTTTTTGACCGTCCCTTGTTTCCAGACATAAATTTCCCTCTTTATATGATTCTACTACTTGACCTACTTTTGCTACTTGTATTTTATGATTTATTTCTTTAATATTTGTTAAATATTTTTCAAATTTGGTACTTACTAGATGGTTAGTTGCTCCACTATCAACTATAAACTTGATACTTGGCATTTCACTCAAACATATCACACTTTCTGTTATCATAAATGCTATTTCGTTTTCTTCCTCTGCCATATGACACTGTGATTTGTCCTTCTTCTGACACTCAGATCTTGTATGCCCTGTGAGGCCACAATTATAGCATTTAAAAGGAAAACTGCCCTTTTGATTATCACTTCTATTACCAGAAAAATTTCCTCTTGAGTGATTTCCACTATAATTTCCTCTGCCTCTTCCTCTGTTCTTCCATCTGCTTTTATACCCTAAGAACACCTGAAACTCACTTTCTTCTTTCACATTTTTATTTTTATTCTGTCTTTCTTCTTCCATTAATAACTTGTTCTTCACAATGTCTAGAGTCACTGTTGACGTTGACTGGCAATACAGAATATCTATAGCGGTTACTACAGAGTTATAAGATGATGGCATAGCTGCCAAGAGCTGTGAAATGACTTCCGTGTCGTCAATTTTTCCACCATTATTTTTAATATTTAGTACAATTTTTTTAAATTCTATTAAAAATTCATTTAACTTGTCTTTCTCTTTAAATTTTAAGTTTCTTAATTTACTTTGTAGGCTCATTAAGTTAGCAATTCCTTTATTTAAATATGTTCCTCTTAGTTCGTTCATTATATCTTTTGCATATTTCTTTCCCTTGATCATTTCCAGTGTATTATCTGCTAAACATTGCACTATTACATTTCTGGCTTTAACATCTTTCTTTTTGAATTCCGCCACAACTTGTGCATTATCTGTTGGTGTAGGGGGTCCCTTCTCAAGAACATCTAGTGCATCATACTGTTCTAATAACAATTTTACTCGGAATTCCCAGTTGGCAAATCCCGTACCGTCAAAGGGTTTCACTGTTAAAGTTACATTACTTGCCGCCATTGTCTTTTTCAAGAATGTCACGTATTCTAGTCCAATGTGTTTTTCACTTTTTTCACAACTTTCCACTTTTATTTTCCTGGTGCACTACTCACTTTGTGAAGTAGTAATTCCAGTAAAAAGCGCTTTTTATTCGTATCAAATATTTTCTTTACACACAACGATAATAACAGTTACTATATATATTTTACAGACGATGATAGGAAAAAGACGTTAGTTACTTGACAAAGACAGACAACTCTTCTTCTTTTTAATAATTACAGGCTAGTTCTACCACATTGTTGTTTTACCTAATTAGTTGAATCAAGAATGTGGCAACACTGTACTGTAGGCTTACTCCTATAAGACATTTTGCATATCAGAATTGTTATTTACTACACTCATATTTTCAAGTTCATTTTTTATGTCTTCTTGGTTCTTCCTCATGTCATCTGTAAGTTCTTGCTTTAGTTCTTCTTGGTTCCTCTTCATATCTTCCTTAATTTCTTGCTTCATGTCTGCTTGGCCCCTCTTCATGTCTTTTTGGGTTTTCTTTATGTCTTCTTTAAGTTCCTGCTTCATTTCTTCTTGGCTTCTCTTCATATCTTCTTTAAGTTCATTCTTCATTTCTTCTTGGGCCTTCTTGGTTCTTCTTCATTTCTTGTTTTACATCTTCTTGGTTTTTCTGAATGTCATTATGCATTGCAATAATCAAGTTCATCAAAGAATTCAAATTTGCTGCCATGATTATTGCTACTAATAGAAACTAGTTCTTACTTCTTTAGCTTCAACTGGATCCTAATCCCGCTTCCGACACCAAATGTTCCGGATTGGCCGGTACACAAACACGTAGTTTTTGAATGCACTCCTTTTATTCAAAACTCAGGTTACAGGTATCACAGGTAAACACTGGTTATACCTAACAATCGCAACTAAGGCAATTTTAAACTTGTGAATGTCAGCTTGTTAACACTTCGAAATCTCAATTACAATTGAATCAAAATGTGGCCTCGCGGCGCGATTATATAGCCTTTAGAAAAGGATGGAATGATCCAGAAAATTCTAGAATAATCTAAATACTACAGGGTGAGAAGAATTAAGCCTAACAGAACATTCGAGAACGATTTTTGACACTATCATAGTCGTTACATGGATAAAAATTAAGGTAAGTCTACTTCAATAAAATAACAAAACGCCTTACTATAAATCATAATGAAAATCGAAAAATAATTCGACATTTGATAACGCAAGAACTAAGCTTCCCGGGTAATAATAAATCATTAAATTCAATCAAAATAATTTTAGAGAATTAGCTAAATTTGCAGAAAATTTAGATAGTGTTAATAAATTTATAGAACCCAATTCTATTTTTATAGGTTCTTCGAAACTACAATACAAAATGATTGAATAAAAATGTAATACAATATTAAAAAGTAAGTTGACTGACTGGAGTAGAACGTTTTACTTTTTTTTTATTAGGTTAGGTTAGTATTATTAAACAACTAAACGAAAAAAAAAGATTATTATTTGACCATCATTTGGTGCCTATTTAAAAAAGATTGGTTAGATTAACTTACCAATGATCCCACACCAAACGTTACTTCCAAATCTGATCTGTAGACGTCTCTCTGCCACTTCGTGAGGATTTTGCACAGCCCAATAATGACGGTTGCGCCTATTAAAGACTCCACAATTCGTGAACCTGCTCTCATCGGACCACAAGACATTTACAACAAAATCAGGATTTTCATTACATCCCCTAGTATACCACTCACAGAACTGTAGTCGTCTTGGAAAATCAGTTTCCTTAAGTCCTTGTACTATTATGGGTTTATATGGATGGTACTTATTCTTTTTTAAAACTCTCTGTACTGTTGATTTCGGCACATTAGTTTCCTGTTCTACAGTTCTTACCGATGCACTAGGGTTTTCGTTGATAGCTTGTAAAATGTTTCTGTCTCGATTTTCATTGTTATTATTGTATCCGCTTCTAGGTTGTTCGAAGGCACCATGGGTAATTAAATTAAATACGATTTTCCTGAATTGGGTTTTATGAGGCTGCCGTCGTTCAGGGTATATCTCCAAATATTTTGCTGAGGTAACGTCGAAGTTTCTGAATGATTGAAAGTACAGAGCTAACATGTCAACCTTTTCTTCGTTCGAATACGGAATGCCGGCCATTTTCTATAGGTTTTGACAATTTATGTGTCAGATTTGATTTTATTGGTATAAAAGCGTACCTACTACTTATTAAAACACAGCTGTGATACTTTCAACTATTTAACTTAACGTCAAAGTCAAAATCCAATTTTCTTACAGATAAATCACGGCGTCCTTAGAAAAGCATTGAGAGCTAACATTATTATATATATATATATATATATATATATATATATTTATATATATATATATTTATATATATATATATTTATATATATATATATTTATATATATATATATTATATATATATATATATTATATATATATATATTTATATATATATATATATATATATATATATATATATATATATATATATATATATATATATATATATATATATATATATATATATATATATATATATATATATATATATATATATATATATATAGCAAATATATTTTAAGTTAAAATATGTTTATGATTGGCTCGCCAAATACCAATTGCCATACGTTATTACATTCATTCACATTCACACTTAAAAACTGCGATTCTGTGAATAAAAAAGGGCGATATTCTCAATACCACTAAAACAGTGGTCAGGTCACGTCTTAAAATCACTGATACTAAAAACTATTCAAGTTAATTTAAGTCCATGTACTGCACGCGGGTGAAGCCAATGAAATTGTCTTACTGACCTGAAAATTTCCCTTTTTTAAACTTAACTCTACAAGCTATACTGTATTTTACCATTTTTTACTATTTTTCCGCCTCGATATATTGTAAAACTTTTGAAAAATCACGTAAAATAGTCAAATTTTTTAAAAAAACCACAAAAGCTTAGACAACATCGTCAGAAAGTTTGACAAAACTGTCAGTCGATGTAACCCCACAATTTGGAGCCGGTGGCCGAGAGCGTAAAGCTTTAGGCTTACAACGGAGGTGTCGCAGGTCCTGGGTTCGAATCCTAGGTGGGTGCACGACTTTTCAAGTTTGCAACTAACATTAGTGGTTGAAAAATCCAACAGGGAAGACTGTAAAATTAATTTCACTGTCCACGCTGCCATTCACGCCAGTAACCAGGCCGGGGAAAACCGGATGTTCCCGTGGTAGTTTGGGGGTAAATTCACACTCCCCGCCATCACATACCCTCTCAGGTGGAGGAGATGGCCTAGGTTCGAACTCCTCGATAAACTGTAGGGCCCGTCTGGCTGACATTCCCTGTAAATTCCTTCCCCCATCCTCGAAGGGTGATTCTTGTCCCCCTTTCCCCGCACCCTTCCATTCCCTCTATACGTACTTGTCTCAACAAAAAGTATACCATGTGTAACAATCGGATGTTCGGGCAGGGTCACGTTACCCGATCAGTTCCGAACATCCACGAACAATTAGAATATGGGTAAATAAATGTACCAGTTTACGAGTCCACAATCAAACAGTCAGTCAGTAACCCCACAAATTCACACCGATGCGACGTTGGCCGATTGATTGCAAAATAAAATATCACCTGGCAAAATCAGTATTTGTACATTTTTACTTCTCTTCGCTAGGAAGTATATCATGCAAAAAATACATTTTTAGTTTGCAAATATCATTTCAGGGACGCTATATGCTGAAACTCGTTTTTTTTGCATACCCATCCTAATGTAACAAAACAATTATAGCAAAGCGTATTTGACCAAAGTTTTCCAAATTACTGGAAAAGATTTAACATATTATAAAATAAAAAAATAAATAGCAAAACGAACATACAGCGGGGTTCCAGAAACTCTCCCGGCAAACATTAAGGAGTGATTCTCCAACAAAAAAAAATAAAAAAATGTGTTATAAACATGGGTTCAAAAATGCTTTGCTACAGAAAACTAAATAATTTTTAGATAATTTTCACTTTTTTTGTTTAAAAATGTTTTCGGGGTTTACTAGTAAAATGTTCGATTGTGTGGATATTTAAAAATCCTAAAATATTTAACGGCTTGTATTTCGGTAACGAATCAATGTTTACAGAAAATTATTATTTTTTTTTTTTTTGAGAATCGCCCCGTTAATATTTGTCGACGGAGTTTCTGGACACACGTATAGTGGATCCAATATGACCTCTACTGTTTTTTATTAATATTTTAGTTCAGTAAAAAAAAAGCAAGAACTGACTATGGCGGACAGAAGTCTAGCTGTCAACATAATGTTTTAGTTGGTTTTATTGAAATTTAGAATACAATGATTTAAAGTCTGGTATATTTTAATTTATATTATAAATATTTATATTTAAGGAAATTTCAGCATGATTGTCTTTAAGGTTATCAAATGAACTTAAATTAAAATACTAAACAACTAAGGAGAGTTAAAGTTCACAGCAAATTTTAATCCTAAGCGCGTTTCTTTGGGGTCTTCTAGCTTCCCTATAATGGCATCAAATTCAAATGTCATCTCAAGCAGGCCAAATGGACCAATACCTAAATTCATTTTTGGTAGATTTGTTTCTCAAAAAAGAACCTATAACGATCTTTGATTTTAATTCTCTTACTATTCCAATATAATTTTTTCTAGACCTTTTTCTGTCATAAAAGCTACGAGAACCCAATCACTAACGTGTACATCACGTAAGGCATTTACAGGTTTGGCATTATAAAAAAATGTATTGCCTCGTTTGACACTTTTGTTCAATAATTCAACCAAGGTCATATCGTCACTATCACTAGATAATTCATCAATCTCCAATAGATCAGTTTTTAAGTTATTAATACAGCATGTGGTAAAGATTTTTCTGAATCAGCGCCTTCTTCGAGGTCATCATCACTATGCTCAGTCTCCATAAGGTCTTAGGTATCATCGGGATTTTCAACAAACCCTGCTGCCGAGCCTGCGACACTCCTTCCAGGTTCTACATTTAATGTTTTCTTCCTCTGCGTACTAGGCTTTTCATATCTCATTTCCTTTAATAATTAATCCTTAATAATAAATGAACTATTTACAGTCTCTTCATGTTCTTTAGGTTGCACTGGATTTGACGGTAATACTTTAAAAATCTGATCACGATCTAATAGTATGATTCCAGTTTTTCCGCCTTTTCCTGCAGTTTTTCAATCAGTTCTTTTAATAGCTGGCGAAATTTAAATTTTGGCACTGTGGTTTCCTTTCTACCTTCACCCTTTTTATATTCTAATAGAATATGTCTCCAATGCTCCTTGAGAGGACGAAAGAAGCTAACGTCAAGAGGTTGCGTTAAATGTGTGGAATTTGCGGGTAAAAATACAAAGGATACATTCTCTTCGTGACATTTTAAAAACGGTGACAGATTGATTAGATCAACAATTCTGCTGAAGAATTTAATAATTTTTTTATTGAAACACCTAAAGCGCTCATCCAGCAAAATCAATTACAACTAAATCTAAATATTAACAGGTCATATAAGATACTGAATGAAAACATGGAGCTGCATCATATTCTACCCGATGAAGTTAGCGTGATACTAAAAAAAGTAACTAAAAAAGACTCTAAGGGTTTTGATGAAATTCCCTGTTCACTGTTAGGGCATGTGGCCGAATACATTAAATATCCACTGGCAGCATTAATAAGTCTTTTGATGATGGATTAGTTCCATCCTTGTGAAAGCAGGCTGTGGTAATCCCTATCCACATAAAAGGGGCAGTGGATCAGCTTTACAATTATCGCGGGATTTCCATCCAGCTGATGATTTGCTGAATGGCAGCCATCCAAAGAGTTTCTTTGACTGCCATTCAGCAAATCGAGACATACTTAAGTTCCTCAGGGTTGTCTTGGGACCCATACTATTTTTACTATATATTAACGACCTTAGTTATCTAGATATCAAGGGCAACTTCACTCTTTTTGCTGATGATGCAACAGTCTTAAGGCATGACAAAAACCCCCTGACTCTAAATGAATCTGTTAATAGAGATCTCAACAAAATTAAGAAATGGAGTGTTGCAAATGAACTAACTTTAAATATGAACAAAACTGATATTATGAATTTTAAATGTACACTTAATATAAGTTTAGATAACATAATTGTGAAATCTCTAAATGAAAATAAATTCTTAGGACTGTTCGTTGATAAGTTAAAGTTTGAGGGTCATATATTAAATTTAAGAAATAAACTTGCTTCTGGCTGCTATGCTTTTCGAGTTTTGAGCCTGCAACTTGATAAGTCAATTGTTCAGAATTCCTATTTTGGACTAATAGAAGCACATCTACGATATGGCATTTGCTTCTGGGGAAATTGTACAAGACAACTTTTTAATGCTATATTTACACTTCAAAAACGTGCGGTCAGGTATATGTGCAAAGCCAGTGACCTGTAATTATATCCTGGAGTCTGCATGTCTAATTCACAGAAAATTTCAGAATGAAATCCACTCTGCATCTGTCAGGACTACCCGGTCTTCTAATACAATTGCTTTACCTATCCCATCCTCTGCCCAAATAAAAAAGTCTCTAATATATACCAGTAAAAACATTTTTAATCATCTGCCATTAAGATGGAGAGGCATTCGACAAGAACGTCACTTTAGAACAACCCTAAAATCACTTCTCTTAAACCACGCATTCTATACAGTGGAGGAGTTTTTTGAATCAAATGTATAGTTAAAATTAAAAAAAAAATAGTTAATAAATTTTGCCTTGTATTTGTTTAAATCTATGTGTGTTTATTTAATTTATTTTTGTATATATTGATTTATAATTTTTGACATTAACATGAACTTTTAATTTAAGATTTACCTATTTATTGTAAATTGTATTGTAAGCATTCATTTTAGGCTTATTAAGATTTAATTTTCAGCTTTGTCAATAAGATAATTTTTTCGACAATAAAGCACGATTTGAATTTGAATTTACTTTCTGTTTTCTCGAAGCTCTTTGAAAATGCCTTTTGTGAGAATCTTGTTTGTTGCGTTCAATCAAATATTGAATACTTCGCAATTTGGATTTCGTGAAGGACTTCCTACAGAAGATGCTCTATTAAGGCTCATTAAATGTGTTTTGACAAATTTAGATGAAAAGAACAAAACCTTGTGTATCAACTTTGATCTTTCTCGTGCATTTGACACGATTAGACATGATATGCTTAAGAATCTTTGGGTATTTGTGGTAATTCAATTTCATGGCTAAGATCCTACCTAGAAAATAGAGATCAAAAAGTCAAGGTCAATATTTCCGGACGTAACATAGGATCCAAACCAAAACTTGTCGATTTGGGAGTTCCTCAAGGGAGCATGTTAGGACCTATACTTTTTATTTTATTTATTAATGATTTAAAAATTAATTTTCAGAATTGTTTTATTTCACAATTAGCTGATGACACCAGTATTATAGTATCAACAAAGAGTGTTGGTGATCTTTTACTTGGGTCTCGTGCATGTGCACAGAGGATGAGCAACTATTGTGAGCAGAACTTCTTGACATTAAATGTTAGACAGAAATGGTTTGGTTATCTACTCTTTCCCTATATTGTAGCCTTTATGTAGATATAAATAACAGTTTAATTAAGCAAAAATCTGTTACGAGGGTTTTGGGGTTATATATAGATTCACAGCTTAAGTGGACTCACCATATCGATTAGATCTGTAAGGACTTAGCTACTAAAAAGTCCGTTGTTCTGAATCTTATAAATTTCGTGAATGCACATATATATTATAAATTGAACTATTACATCTTAATTTGGGAAGAAACCCCAGCATTGAATAATGTATTGCTACTGCAGAAACATATTATAACAACTATGTTGTTTAAATCCCATTTAACCTCCTGTAGAGGGCTGTTTAAGGAACTTCAAATATTGACTGTGGTTTCAAAGTACATTTTATCTTTTGTTTTATACATTAAAAAACACCCAGATCTATATGTATCATTTACGGAAAGATAAATCAATTATAACTTCAGACGCACAACTAATATTTTGTTACCTCAGCACCAGTTGAGTATTGTAGCAAATGGAGCAGCAGTTCTCCCAATAAAAATTTGTAATCGCCTACCTGACTATTTGAAAAATTTAAAAATCATTCCACTTTTCAAGCGAAATGTAAAAGACTTGCTAATTAAATATAGCTTTTATAGTTTAAAAGAATACTTTGAATGTCATGACTTAGTAATTTATTGTTTTCCTTTGTACTTTGTTTTTATATACACTTCTATGTAGTATGTAACTGCTTTAATTAATTAGGTAATTAAATATAATTGTATTGATGTTTTCCATACATGTTGTACATGTCTCGAGAAATAAAAGTTTTTCATTTTGGTATTAGATCTAGCGATAGGTGAGACGATAAATTATCAGCTATCAATACTTTTTTCCCAATACATTTAAGAAAATATGGCAATGCAATTTTCTCAACCCAATCTCTAAAGCATTCTGCATCAAACCATCCTGATTTGGATCTCCCATAATAAGCACCCTTTGGTCCTCGTTCCATCCACATATCATAAAGATGTAATGCCTTATAGACCATGTAAGGTGAAAGAAGCAGTCCGTTCCCAGTTACAGCAAATATGATTGAAGTTGATGACTTTGAGGTATTCATCACTCGCTCTGGATACTTGCATCCTCTTTTCACAATCATCTTTTTTCTTCCAACATCATCCGATAGATTGGAACACCATCTAATGATTGTTCCAAATGATCGAAGTATAAGTTTATGATTTCGGGACTTACGGCTGCTCTTGACCTTTTAATGTTTTGACACATTCTTCTTGATATCCTATCTTTGTGCCTTAATAAAAAACCACTTGCAAAATCTCGACCTGGTAAGTTATTTTTAAAAACTCTTATGGTTTTACCCAATCTATCTAAATAATTTTTTACAAACGCAAATCCCACTCATCTAATGGATATCCCTACTCAACACAAATATTTATTTTGTCAATTAATAAACTTTCTGTTTTATTGTCCAGAACTGTTGGTTGACCTATTTTTTTTCGTGTTTAGTTTTTTTTAAATGTCGATGTATTACCAAAGCAGTTATTCCATGTTTTTTCTCTGCTGTCTTGTAGGCCATCCCACGTTTCACATCTTGAATAGCTTGTTGAATTGACTCCTTCGAATAAGCTTTATGAGGTTGTCTAACCGATTTTTTGTAACCCCGGCCCATGTTCTGATTTGGACACGTTCACCTGAAACAATACAAACAAAATTAATTTATTTTGCAAAAATATTTAGAAATTCTATTAAACCTTTTATTTTTATGGATATAATGTAAAAAATAACCAAAAAATCAAAAATATGATTACTTTTGTGGTAGAAAATTTCTCTCATGGAGTTTTATACAAAATTTTTTTTTGGTTATGCAATCTTTCAATAGGTCACTCCAACGAACTGTCAGTTGAACGTCACCGATCAGCTGTTTTTGACAGGCGTAGGACAAACAAATCGAATTTTTACACGGAAGTATATGGAACTTTTGTTATTTATTTTTATTTTTTTACTCTAAAATGCCTTCTTTTTGTTGTATTGCAAATTGTGGATGTAGAGGTATAAAAGACAATGTTACTTTCATTTGTAGGTTTCAAAAATTTTCAATTTTAGATATGAAAAACGATTGAATGAACTTTCGTCGATGTGGCTGAAGTGGATACTGCAATAAGAGGATTTACGTACTACTAAATTAAATTAGGCCCAAGTATGTGCAAAACATTTCATATTAATCATTTATTGAAAAACTAAAATCAATCTAGCTAGTTAACAATTATTACGATTCTCAATTGAGACTGATCAAAGATCTAATCGTTGTTTGAAAAAGTTATATTACATTTTGTACCGTTACATATTTCAATGCTGTATTATTTTTTATGTTTTAGGGGACTTAAATAATCATCAGTATTTGTATGAACCATCTTGAAAGAGATTTGTTTAATAGTTTTAACCTTTATGCAACTCCGTAATTATTTTTTTGTTCAAGAAAGTGAGGTAATCCTACCTAATTAGGGGGTCCAACAAAACAGCTGACTGCTGTCAATATTGCTGGCGTAGGACAAACATTGTTTTTCTCCCATATGAGTATGTGATAATTTAAAAGCAAATTTCAAATAATTTTATATTTAATGCATTTTTTTTTACAGGACCATTTTTTACAATTGTGCTTTGCTTTAAACTTAGTTATGACAAGTGAATGCTTTTTGAAGCTTCGAAATAAGAAGGCCGAAGTTGCCGGGCGGTGCATCTTTTTAATTAAAAATTAGATCCTTTTGTAGTGTAGATCCAAAAGACATTTACCAAGTGACAAATATGGACATTGTTAGTTACCTAGTTGTTCAATTTATATTATGTATATCCAAGTTAAACTTAGTTCAATCTGTGTGTTTAATATTTTGTACTGCACACAGTACATATCCTTTTTTTATGAATAAAACATATATATCAATAAAATAATCTTGTTTTTATTTAAATAAATTGTCATGCATGTCAGAGTGAAATAATATATAACATTTTCTGAGTGAATATAATAAAAATTAGTCTTTACAATAAACCTGATGACGAGTGTACAAGAACTCAATTTTTTTCAGCATAATAAAACCTTTACTATTTACTAGACTTAAACCTACTTATGTCTAGAAAAAATTTAATTATATACGTGCACTCTAAGACAGGATTATACCGTAGAGTCCCTAAAAAGAATAGTTATATTTTATTCTTCTCTTATTTCTTTCAGAAGTTATCGAGAAACTCAAAATTTCAAAAAGAGCGTCCATGCCTTTAGCGTACTTATAATTATGAGTCTGGAATTTCCACCCTTCAAAATTTAGAAACTTCCGTCCTGAATGAATAACAAAATTTCTTTATTTAGTCATAGGTTTTGCCGACAGACACTTTTGGCAAATCTTAGTATTAAGTAAGTAATAACCCTGTATATGGTTATCGTAGCTTCATTTATTATACATAAAAAAATTGTAAAAATATCAATATAAAAAGCATACATTATTTAGTTCCTAAAGTATGTAATAAACTTCCAACTTCCACATACGATGAATTCGTTAAGTTTAAGATAGAATGTAAAAAAAATATTTATTACTCGTATAATGAATTTAAGAACTATAAGTCTGTTAAGTAGGATTACCTCGCTTTCTTAAACAAAAAAATAGTTACGGAGTTGCATAAAGGTTAAAACTATTAAACAAATCTCTTTCAAGATGGTACATACAAATACTGATGATTATTTAAGTCCCCTAAAACATAAAAAATAATACAGCATTGAAATATGTAACAGTACAAAATGTAATATAAGTTTATCAAACAACGATTAGATCTTTGATCAGTCTCGATTTAGAATCATATTAATTGTTAACTAGCTAGATTGATTTTAGTTTTTTAATAAATGATTAATATGAAATGTTTTGCACACACTTGGGCCTAATTTAATTTAGTAGTACGTAAATCCTCTTCTTATTGCAGTATTCACTTCAGCCACATCGACGAAAGTTCATTCAATCGTTTTTCATATCTAAAATTGAAAATTTTTGAAACTTACAAATGAAAGTAACATTGTCTTTTAGACCTCTACATCCACAATTTGCAATACAACAAAAAGAATGCATTTTAGAGTAAAAAAATAAAAATAAATATCAAAAGTCCCATATACTGCCGTGTAAAAATTCGATTTGTTTGTCCTACGCCTGTCAAAAACAGCTAATCGGTGACGTTCAACTGACAGTTCGTTGGAGTTCTTTATTTCAATCTATGTTTTTGGCATTGCACTTCGGAACTTGCCAGATTGCTCTCCGTCCGGGGCTTATTTAGAGCTGGAGCGACCCTGCCAGATAATTTACACCTTATTCTGGAGACGTCGATGGGATGTCCGGATGGCGAGCTCTGAGCTCCCGGTCACCCCGTGTATTTCAATATCTTTAAATTTGTCTTTCTTTAAAACCTTTCTAATGCATCTTGGCTTCCACTAGATGCCCCTTGAGAGTACTACTGGTCTCACGAGATGACCTTTTCTTTCAAGCTATCCCCTTACCCTTCACACTCGCGCCACCTAGCGGCCATTACGCTAATATTCTTTGTAGAACTGCGGCAGACGGACGGGATAGAATGCAGGAACAACTAGGCCTTACACGTTCACAGCGTTTGCTCCCTTTCTAGCGGGGTCGTTAGTTTCCACACTGAGCGGTTGAGTTTCCCCCCGAAATAAAGCAGCAGAACCGAACACGTGGAACCACTTATGTTAACACAGTCTGCCCTCGACGAGACGAACCGGAAGACTGTTATGTAATCTGTGCAATCAGCTGTTTTCTGAAACTTGACGTGATATCTGACATTTTTGACAAATCACAGATCATAGATGAATTGTAGTATAGAATCGATACTTCGGTTCTTGAGTTCGAGATTCGCGTAAAAATCGAGATCCAATTGCGCAAAAAAATGGAGTCGCATTAAAAAAAATTTCAAAGTTTTGTTCTGATTTGGACCTCAATTCTGATTTAGGCCATTTTACGGTAATACATAAAATAAAAAAACATTGCAAAATATTACTTTGTGGTCTTTGTGAAAGTGTATATTTTTTAAATTGACTTTTTAGAAATATTGAGTTTAAGTATAACAAATAAAGATGTAAACAACTTTTATTATCTTTTTTCCACTAGGTGTTTTAAAGTAAACCAGTGTCATAAATAGAAGGTTTCGATTTTTAAGTTTCAATTATCCAAATAACAACAAATGTGAAAACAAGTGACATTGGAAAAGAGAGGGTTTTGGCTAGATTTTTCTTTGACTCTCTCTGGCAGCCTCTCCCTCTTTAGAAATCTATGGGATTTATTATACCGCCCAAGATTCACTAACGTTGCCAAAGCCGCTAATACTGATTTTATAATATATAGATATATTTCGGTGAAGTGTGAAGACATTTGTTAAATTCTCGTGGGAAGTATCGTGTCGCAGATAAGACCGTAAATCGCTTTCGGAACCCTCAATCACATCACAGGAATTTTGAATTTGGCAGGATGAAATATGGATATTGTTAAAGAGGTTGAGGTGCAGTGCTTTTCCCGGTTTGTTTAACAAAATCAGTTGTTTAATATCATTTCTAATGTATTGTAGTAAAAAAGAACCATAGACAACAATTTGACGTTCTAGATTTATAGATAAATAGAATAAGTTTTGTGAAAAGCGAACCATTGTTATTCTGACTAGAAATGGTCGCCTGGAATTGGATATAGAAGAGATGCATTTTTTAATATAATGCAGTTTTGAGACATTTTGACAGTTTTTCAGTATACGTAATCAGATTTTCTAAATGCGTTCTTTTATGCTAGTATATGTTTAACATAGGGAATTTAAGATTATTTAATAATAATTAATGTAATGTGCGGATAAGTAGAAAGTCCTCGACCTATCATATTATATCTATGTTATAGAGGAGCAGTAGGTATTGAAAGCACATTTTTTTTAAATTGTGGTTTAAGTGTGGTAATTTTTTTCATAGTGAAACATTTTGTTATCATACATCGATTTAGGAGATTTAGGTAATAAATAGGCGACATTTTGTTTTCGTTGCCTTAAATTTTTAATTTTCTTTCTTTACTGAAACTTTTGAAGGATTCATAGTATCGGCTTGGGTTTTCGGTAAAAGATCAAATTATTAATATAACTTTTAGAGGCGTAATTTATTAACAAAAATGATAGCTGCAAAAAAAATGGTTTTACCCCGTAATTTTTGAACTGATTAAAATTTTTAAATACGTTTTGCACAGATTTATATAACTTCTTGTGACGCATTTTTTTTGTTTTTAATATTTTCAGCCCTGTCAAAAATCGTTTTTTCCTAGTGACTTTTAAACTATTTAAAATTTTTAAATAGAGATTTCGCATGTCCATGTAACCTTTAGTCTCCTAATTTTTTTTTAATTTTCAGTTGTCAAAAAAAAAATTTCTCGTGACTTTTGAACTATTTAAAATTTCTAAATACGATCACAGTTCTATTTATTTTTTAATGTAATTTACAAAAAAGAAATATTTTGACATCTGTAAAAAGCTGTTGTTTTTTCGGAACTTCTAGTTAAATTTTTTAAATACAATTTTCACATTTCCCTGTAAGTGAAGTAATTTATTTGAAAAAAATATTTTGACAGCTGTCAAAAAAGCTCTTTTTCCGTATAGTAATCGTAAAAAATCACACCCTGAGATTTTTTCAGATTTTCACGTTTCAGGGTCCCTAGATGCCGAAAACATGTTTTTTTTCAATTCTGCCAGTCTGTCTGTTTGTTTGTTACCGGCATTGCTAACAACTACTTACGATTAATTTCAAATGTTGGTTAAAAATTAAGTGTCATATGGGGAAAATATTGTAATTTGATAGAAATCCAATATGGCGAAACGAATTCCGGTCTAATAAATTGTTGAGAAAAATTGTACTAAAAAACTAGTTACCAAATTTACTTCAGATTTTGCAGAAAAAATGTCTGTGATATGGGAACTAACTGGTAAAACTTTAGTACAAATCCAAGATGGCGGAACATAATGGCGGTATATTAAAGTCTTAAAAAAATATTACTAAAAAACTACTAATTCAATTTACTTCAAATTTTGCGCTTGACATAGGGATAAACTTTCAACATTTCGGTGAGCAACCTTTAAGGTAAAACAAATTGGGGCCTAAATACTTAAAATATCAGTATCAAAAAATGACATCCATTATTATGTTGAAATTTTACACAAAAATCAAGTGTGAAATCCTGATGAACTACTAAAATTTTGTCAGTCGTATATGGCAGCCTGAAAAACGCAAAATATTAGATCAAATTGAAAATTTGAATCGGCCATTGAATTCGGATTTATTTTTTAATTTATCAAATATATATATATATATATATATATATATATATATATATATATATATATATATATATATATGTATACGACCATTATTGTTAAGCCCCCGTTTATACAATGATATAACAATTTCAATCAAACAACACAACCTTTATTTTATTGGTAGGTGTAAAATAAAGCAATTAATGTTCTTCCAGCAAAAGCTGAACCTGATTTTTTATCCAAAAAGCTATTTTTATGTTTTGAAATCTGAAATGCGTGTTTAAAAGTTCTATCTGTAGCACCTCCACTTTGGGTTTTTCTCTATTTTGTTTTATGATATATCTTACTGTAACAGTGTTGCCGTATCTTCTTTTAGTTCCGAATTTCTGCTAATAACTTTTCTTTTTTAAATGGGACGCCCTATATTTGTTTGTTATTTTGATTTACTATGATATTGTAACTTCAACCATGACGTGTCAAACCAGAACCTTCGTATATCAGGGTGACTAGAAATTGCTTAGGCTTAAATGCATATTATGCCTTTATTTGCCGATTTTTTAAAATACTGCATATTGTTGTGGGGGCTATCATTATATATTACTCGCAAAGGCTAACCCGAAGAGCGACATTAAAAAAAACGATTTTTTATAAAAAATCGTTTAATATTTAAATGGGCGTAAAAGATGTTTAGTGAATAGACAGATAATTTTATTTTTCTCAGGGTTCTTGGATGTAAGTTAATAGTTTTTGCCAAATCACAGCACTCTAGATTGAGAAATAAAAATTAGTTAAAAAATAGCATTCAATGTCAGAATTACATATGGTTGTACTTGGAATATCTCAACCATTGAGGTAGTATACCGGAATGGTCCCAACGAATGAAAACACGCAAACATATACAGGGTGTTACAAATTCGATACAATGTCGGTTAAAATAGACCAAAGTTGCGCAATTTAACATCGAATAATAAGTAGTTGACAAAGTTAGACAATTATAACTACCTCCGAGGATATAGATACGTAAAATACAGGCTGCATTTGAAGAGATATCACAAAATAAATTTTATATCTTTATAGCTACTTTCCATTATCAACAAGATGGTGCACATAGATTTGAAATCCGACGTTTCTTTTTCGCGGTCAGATCAACTAATTTTTTTTTTAGATAGACCTGCGTTTTTTTAAAGCCCTTGATTTCATAATATGTGCGTGAGTACCAGAATGTAAAAACTAAAAATAGAAAAAAAAATCAGCTTTGTAGATTACACTTGTGTATTGAGCAAAGAGACCTTGTGAACAAAATTACTAAGATAATAGGGCATGAATGCTATGTTTATGTTGTTCCAACAAGAACCTAGAACTTTTTTTTAGTTATCAAATGTTTGCCTCCCCCTCTAAGACGGCATTCTAAATACACCACTGATGTGTTCATTTTTGTAAGTCCGTATCTTGATCGACACGTAGCTTTGAAAGTGAAGTGCACATACCTATAAATTATAATAATTATTCACATATTAAACAAGGGAGACAAACATGAAAATAGTGTCCTAATTATCAAATAAATATTTTAAATAAAGATATAGTGATATACCTATACACCCTTACTACAGTTTGCTTTAAATAGGGTGACCACATATACTCTTTTTAAGAGGAATGTTCTCTTTTTCGGGTCCATGTACTCTGGTACTGTTACTATTTCTATAAATATGACAAATATCCTCTATTATGAGAAATCTGGGACAAATGATCTCTATTTTGCGAAATCTGGTGCCATTTTCTAATTATTTTTGTATTTTTAGTCCATATTATTATGTGTATTATAATTATTATTCAAAGTCATTGAATTCTGCGAAAGTGATGACTTTACTTAATTATTATACGCTGGTACCTATTTTTACATTTCGTCAAAATATACTCTTTTCATTTTAAAAAAATCTGGACAGCCTACTTTAAATCACGTTTAAGAAGCCAAAAAAAACTGTAGTAGAGCATGTCGCCGGCACACAGCTTCCAGGAGAAATTGCAATTTGCCATTACAAATTACATTGTGTGGTAATCTGTGAATTATAGCTGGGAAATTCAAAACCTTGTTTTCTTTATTCTGGTATAAATATATAGAATAGCTTGTTTTGGAATAGGATGTTGGGAGCTAACTTTTTTCATTATGATCTGTAATTTTGTACGTGGTCGCATTTTAAATATAGGGGTGTATAACATATTCCGCAATGATTTAATAACTAAGTATTCCCAATCGAACAATAATTAAACACGTTTTAACTGTCATTGATTACCTACGAATATGTTTTTCATTATTCGCATCCGACTCGTCATAACGTCATGCACAACACAGTCTTAATTTTAGATGCACTTTTAAATCTTCGAACGCATGCCTAGCCAGAAACTCGGGTATTAAAAAATTACAGATTTCTGCTCTTGTTGTTCTTAGTTTGCACTAGATCGCTCCACGTCCGATAATTAAAATTGAAATAAGGTGGCTGCATTAAATGAAAATTGATATTCAGAAGAATCGACATTAATAAAAATTCGAAATCAAAACAATGCATATTAAATAAAACCAGTTACCTTATACCCGCTAATCATTTAAATTCCACAACTCTTATACAATTAAATCTCGTATTAACTTTTATTTATTTATTCAAATGTATATTCAAGTATTTTAATTTCAATGGTAAAGGGCCCATGTTATATCCGTTTGATGTAGTATAAATTACATATAAACGAAAATCAAAATAATGAGCATTATTGTATTTACATTTTTAGGGTGTTAATGGAATTGACATTAAAAAGAAATGATATCGTAAGAGATGCTTTAATTTTTTTTGATATGCGATAAAAATAAATTAATTTTTTTTATTACATGAGTTCTTAAATCAGATTTGCTTTCATACGGTTGAAATAAATTAATCTCCACAAAGTCGTTATTGCATTGTAATGTTTTCGGTATTAATATTAATTTAATGCGATCCCGTTTGAAGCGGTTACATTTTAATAAGAGTCAATTTATTAAATATTTAAACAGATTTTTGTATATGGCATTTATTTCATACCAATTTTTATTAACATCGATTTGTTGAAATGCAATAACTAAGGAAAGACGCATGTATATAGAAATTTTAAGTAGGCTGTATACGTGTTAAAAAAGGATAAACAACTACTTTTTTGTGGTATCAATTGAAATGGTCTGCAAAGAAATTGCTTATCATAAAAATGTCATTCGGTAAAATGGGTATCCACAAAAATTCGATATTGGAAGAATTAAAAAGAATAAAAATTGTATGCAGGCAGCATCATTTATATGTTTTGCAATTAAATTTGGTATCAAAGACGCGTATGACTAAAAAGTAAAACGGCGTTTCATATAAAACAGACTCTGTCGGATAGAAAATAAAAAGGTTATAATTTTTTAATTATTTAAACTGTGTTCTTATTTTGAAATTGAACGTTAATGAAGTTATTTACATTTTCCACAAAACCAAAACCGATTCAAAAACCTCAATCTATTTTCTACAACTTTTAATTACTATTTGTTTCTACGACGTACCTAAATACTCTAAATTCTGGTTTAAAGAAAAGTCGGCATTTATTTTTCAAATGTTTCTTATAAGTTCTATAGATATAGATACATTTTACCTTAGCTAGTCTAGAGATACCAGGATATTTTTATACTTTATAGTTCAAGGTAGGTTTATCTTTATTACAGGGTTTTTTATTTTCATATTGTTTTTTAAAAATTTTATAAAAAAGACAAAAGCACTATCAAAGAAATTCACAATATGATCTTTGTAAAAAAGCATAGTGGATGCAAGAAGTCTGATATATTATAAATATCAATTAAGTGTTACAATTATGATAGCATAAATACACATAATTGATATTCATAATATATCAAATTCACTCATGGGCGTCCGAAGGTGTTTAAGTTTAAATATCGAAATTGTTATTTTTCTATAGCTCAAGCTGTTTTTGAGATATCGACATAAAAACTGGTAATTGGGAGTTTTCGGGGATAAAGAATACGACTAAATTCTATTTTTTCATGTAATATATAAAGGGCGCTTGTTGAATTTATTATGAACAAATATTGAAAAAACGTTACAATTGGGAAAATGTCCACCATTTACTTCTATGTATTTTCTTAATCCCTTTACCAATAGCGCCTTACTCGAAATAAAGTTCTCTGTTTATTCCTGATAACTGGATAATGCGGTGTTTTGTCATGTGTCATCGAGTAGATGGGGCAAATCATTTTGCACTTCGCGTACTTATTACCATTTAGCCTTGCCGGCAATCAGTGTGTCCTAGATTCGCTTCTCTATATAGGGATCTCGGCTCTTATTATACCTACAGCAAAGGTTAAATGGGGAAAGTTTTAGAGGAAACTTATTGCATTCGATATCTGGCTTCAGATTTACGATCGATCAATGAGAACGGTAAATTTGACAGCTGTCAAAATATGACATTATTCGGACGCATTTTTAAGACAAATAAGATGGCGTATACGACACGTCTTCAATGTTTCAACCCTTTCTTCATATGAATACTGAATGCTGGCCATAATTACTTTAAATCATGGCCTCCTTAGAAAAAACTGAAACCTAACTTTACGAAGTGTAATATTTCGATGATACTAAAATCTTTAATGCACTTGTGAGATATCACTAGACTGAAAATTTTAGGCTCTTTCCAAAAATCGAAAAATTCAATATGGCGGCCATAAGAAAAATGAAAGTTGAGGCGGGTTGCGGTTTAAAAAAAAACAATGAAGACGTGTCGTATACGCCGTCTTATTTGTCTTAAAAATGTGTCCGAATTATGTCACATTTTGGCAGCTGTCAAATTTACCGTTCTAGATATACTGGCCAAAAACGAAATCAGCCATTTTCGGTTTTTCCCCGATATTCTCAAAATCAATTGATCGATCGTAAATCTGAACCCGGATATCGAATGCAATAAGTTTCCTCTAAAACTTTCTCCATTGAACCTTTGCTGTAGGTATAATAGGCGCCGAGATCCCTGTATAGAGAAGCGAATCTGGGACACATATATATATATATATATATATATATATATATATATATATATATATATATATATATATATATATATATATATATATATATATATATATATATATATATATATATATATATATATATATGTATGTATATATATATATATGTATATATATATATATATATATATATATATATATATATATGCATATATATATGTATATATATATATATATATATATATTCGTTGGGCCACCCTGTATATATATATATATATATATATACATATATATATGCATATATATATATACATATTTTTTATTTATTTTATTTATATATATATATACATATTTTTTATTTATGACTTTCCTGGTATATTTTGGGAAAAACGCTTGGACACGTCAATTTTGATTTTTAGGGGGACGTCTTTTCATGTATGATTGTATAATACAGGGTGTTCCAAAAATAAGATATCGCATTACACTTGACATTTTTAAATGGAAACCCCCAATTTTTTTTCTATTTTTGGATTCTCCAGGAAGTTTTTAGTAACTTTTGTATAATAGAGTTTATACCTATCTTCAACCATTTTGAAGTTTTTTTAATTTTTTTTATAAAATTCGCCTCATTTAATTTAGTACTGATAATACGGAAAAAAATAATAATCACCGATACCAGCAAGAAATTTAGCATCCGTCAATGTCATCGTAAATCATAGAACAACTTTATCTTTGATTTGAAATCGTTAAGTTGCCTAGTTCTATTATAATATTTTGCAATGATTTATTCAATTCAAGAAAGGGTCGAAATAACGAAACTGTATTATCAAAACGGAAGCATTGCAAGAGCTACCGCCCGGTTGTTTAATGCGTTACATCCAGACAAAAATATTAACCATAAGTATGTGGCTAAATTAATAAGAAAATTTGAAGCAACTGGATCTGTATCTAATATTCGCCGGAATCAGGAAAATCGTCCAAGTAGAAATGAAGCCAGAGAAATAGCAGTTTTGGGACACGTGGCTCTTGACAACACCCAAAGTACTCGTGGTCTGGCTACTTCTTCAGGATTTACACGCTCAACAGTGCAAAGAATTTTGAAATCCTATAAATTTCACCCGTACAAAACTAAACTTGTCCATGAGCTTAATGAAGACGATTATGATAGAAGGTTGGAGTTTTGCGAATTAATGACACAACGTTTGAACAATAACCCAAATTTGTTATTTAACATTTGTTTTTCGGATGAATGTACCTTCTATTTACATGGTGCTGTAAATAGACATAATTGTCGATATTGGAGCGACTCGAATCCACATTTGTTTCGAGAGGTACATTCGCAATACCCACAAAAAATTAATGTCTGGGCCGGCATTTTCGGAAATCATATTGTAGGACCTTTCTTTATTCCTGGAAACTTGACGGGGGAGTTGTACTTGGACATGTTGGAAAATACAATAGAGCCACGAATAACCGAAATAATAGAAAATGAGGTTAATTATAATGAAAATTTTCTTCATTTCCAACAAAATGGTGCACCACCGCACTATGTAGCTCCAGTACGACAGTTTTTGGACACCCATTTCCCAAATCAGTGGATCGGACGGCGCGGCCCCATTGAGTGGCCACCAAGGTCTCCGGACTTGAGTCCTTTAGATTACTTTCTTTGGGGACATATAAAAAGTAAGGTTTTTAGTACGAAGCCAGACTCCATCCAAGATCTTCGGGAGCGGATCACGGCGGAATGCAGACAAATAACTCCAGAAATGTGTGAAAATGTTAGGAATAGATTTGAGCAAAATATTTATTATTGCATGGAGGTAAACGGACACCACTTTCAACATTTATTACCACATTGACTTTTTGACACATTGTAGCTAAGTAACTAATTTTTGTTTAAATTTTAATGTGAATGTAAAACTGTAAATGGTTTAGTGTTCCTGATTCCGGCGAATATTAGATACAGATCTAGTTGCTTCAAATTTTCTTATTAATTTAGCCACATACTTATGGTTAATATTTTT
Source organism: Kuschelorhynchus macadamiae (assembly GCA_030620095.1). Taxonomy (NCBI): domain Eukaryota; kingdom Metazoa; phylum Arthropoda; class Insecta; order Coleoptera; family Curculionidae; genus Kuschelorhynchus; species Kuschelorhynchus macadamiae. The sequence continues at coordinate 49,208 of JAUTXW010001724.1, forward strand.
GACTGAATGTAACGTATTAAACAACCGGGCAGTAGCCCTTGCAATGTTTCCGTTTTGATAATAAAGTTTCGTTATTTTGACCCTTTCTTGAATTTAATTTATCAATACTTGATATTATTCAATTATTCAAATAACTTCAAAATGGTTGAAGATAGGTATAAACTCTATTATACAAAAGTTACTAAAAACTTCCTGGAGAATCCAAAAATAGAAAAAAAATTGGGGGTTTCCATTTAAAAATGTCAAGTGTAATGCGATATCTTATTTTTGGAACACCCTGTATTATACAATCATACATGAAAAGACGTCCCCCTAAAAATCAAAATTGACGTGTCCAAGCGTTTTTCCCAAAATATACCAGGAAAGTCATAAATAAGGGTGGGACCTTTTCGTTGGGCCACCCTGTATATATATACATATATATACATATATATATATATATATATATATATATATATATATATATATATATATATATATATATATATATATATATATATATATATATATATATATATATATATATATATATATATATATATATATATATATATATATATATATATATATATATATATATATATATATATATATATATAGATGGGCTGTAATGCAAAATATATTCAAACAATCATAAAACTATAACAGGTGGCTGAAAATCACAGGTAATTTTAGGAAGTACTGCCCATTACAAAAAACTTAACACTTATGACATTAAGACATGGGTACCCAATATACACTTAACATACCTAATATAACTTATACTACAAAAAACATAAAGTCTCTTACTACCTATAAGCTATGAGCACTTACAAAGCAATTATTTGAAAAAAAACAATAAGAGTGTTTTACAAAGCTCAAATTTAATAAAATAAGCCAGAAGATCCAATGAATTCTTTACTCAAAATCAACTAATTAAATAAAATACAATAAAGTAATACTTTGGAGAGTTATAGGTACCGAAATTAGAATAAAAGTTTATAGTTACTGATTTGCAAATGAATTCATGAGAAACTATTTAGAATTAGCAACGAAAGATCAAATTTCTAATGTACGCTCAGGGTAAGTAGAACACCAGTAGTAAAGCTACCTTTTATAAGCTAAACAAGGAAAGGTACTTATCTTTAGACTCGGTGTTGGGTTGGTTCCCTAAATGAAGACTTTCCTCAACGCTTCACAGCAGCGGTTAGCCTATAAGCTCAACCAAAAGGAGGTGGTCCTCTAGACGAGCAGACTGCAACGGAGGCCCCAAAACAGCACAAGCCAACAAGGAAAACCTCAAATGCCCCGTTCCAGCTACGCCACGGTAGTCCAACCAGAATCTAAGTTTCCAACTTCCTGCCTGATGTCCCTAAGTTGACCTGCCTAAGCCACTGTTCTTCCCACAATAAAAGAGTTATGTTGATTTTATTGTGATTGCGGTATTAATTAAAATATGCTCCTGCTGTAGGTTAAAACGTCCTTGTAGTAGGATAAAAGCTTCTTGCAGTACGTTAAAAGCCTGAAAAGATAGAGAAATGTGCTGAGTACCAACCCACGTGGCGACTATTCCATGAACCATCTCCCTAGCAAGATTTTCTAATAATTTTGAATGACTAATTACCTGATGTTATGGCTTTGAGTAGTCTTGAAGTGCTTTCCAATCCCAATTAAGGCTTCATAGAATTCGCCGATCAGTAGAACTTCTTACACGTCGTGTAAAATGGCGGCACAAAAAAACTATGAGAACTAACACTTCAATATTATTCTGCAGAGAGGTAGTAAGAGAGGATCTCTTTGTTCGGTCCAAAGGTTTTATAGTCCTAACATAGCGAAAAAAATGATGTATCCTGTTCCGGTACATGGTACCAAGCTAGTACTCTCGATGACAGAAACCCTCGACAGACATTAAAAAAATCACTTTATCATCCCGAAAAGTCTCAAAACATCTCCCTTTGCTACGGAACACCACCACCGATCACCACTAACGAGACAAAATCAGCTGATAAAACCTCAGACTTTGAAACCCCTGACATAATTTGGAAATAAAACATAGGGTATAACGGGTTGCCTGCAGTAAGGTGTCGCCAAACAACGATCTCGGATTTTATTAACATTAGGGACTTGTCGCGTCGTTGCTTTATTATTTACGATAATTATTGGTTTGTATTTTATATATTTGACTGTCTTAAAAGAAACAAAATATCAGATATTTTGTGAATAAATAGGTGATAATTAAGAACTTGACCGTTGTAATAATCATTTTCAAAATGATTCTTACAACAGTCGCTTTTATGCGAAGTTATTCTGTCTTTTAGGACCCTAGAGGTTTGGCCTATGTAAATACTTTCACACTCTGAACAAGGAATACTGTATACAATGTTTGATGTTTTTTGTATTTCATCCCTATCTTTTAATTTTGTAAAAGTGTTGCCTACTATTTTATTATGTTTAAAGGCGATTTTAATTGAAGGATCATACTTGAACAACTTAGTTATTTTTGTTGAAATTTCTTTTATGTAAGGTAACGAAAAATACATAATGGTATATAAAACCTACCAGTTCTGATAGATATCTTAATTTCCATTCCAACCACCCTAAAAAAATAAAGATCAATCTAGTATTGGCTCTAAAAACACGTATTGAAAGGATTTCTCACCCTAGTCTACTTAGAAAAAACTTAAAAAGATTGTGTGATATTCTCCTCAAGAATTCATATCCACAAAAGTTATTAAAAAAACTATTATATAACACAGCTCCAATAATCAACCCTGGAGAGAGAAATGATGGAATAAGTCCCAACATCAGTGCCTTTGATTCTCAAAATAGACCGAGGTACTATTTTTCGTTACCTTACATAAAAGAAATTTCAACAAAAATAACTAAGTTGTTCAAGTATGATCCTTCAATTAAAATCGCCTTTAAACATAATAAAATAGTAGGCAACACTTTTACAAAATTAAAAGATAGGGATGAAATACAAAAAACATCAAACATTGTATACAGTATTCCTTGTTCAGAGTGTGAGGGTATTTACATAGGCCAAACCTCTAGGGTCCTAAAAGACAGAATAACTTCGCATAAAAGCGACTGTAGATTAATGAAAAATACTTGTGCACTTTCAGAACACACAAATCAATCAGGGCACTTATTCCACTTTAATGATACCCAAATATTATGTAAGGAAACTAATTATAACAAGAGACTGTTTCTGGAAATGGTGGAAATATTTCTGAATCCTAATTCGTTAAATAAGAGAGCTGATATCGAAGACCTTAGTTCTATTTATTCAAATTTACTCAATCTGAACAATTATACGAACAACAATAATAGTTTAAATAACACAGAATTTTCCTTTTAAAAAATATAAGTATCTGTACGTATTATATCCATATACCTTTCTATAGTCAATCTCTTCAATCCGAGTAGTTTGTCGTGGGCATAAATTCGACTTTTAATTCATACTTGTTCTGGTTTGATTAAGATATTTCTCAGCTACTGATTTTTCTTTGTATCTGGATGTATATCGATGTGATTACATAGCTAAATCCTAGATCTGTGTTTCAATCATCCTGACAGAACGTACTATAAGATTCTTTACATGTCAAAAAAAACCTACATAAGAAATTTACTTGCTTCGTATTTCAATATAAAAATATATGGAGAACAGGAATTCCTGCCAGTATGTAAGATCTAATTTTAATGTTAAGGTCAAAGTGTGTTTGTTTTTCGCAAGAAGTTATCGATACTAATTGCAAAGCAGTGAGTACAATTTTCTATTTTTTTTTTTTTTTCTAAAAATCCTCAAATTCTAATTAATGTGCATACAGAGATAAAAAACAAATTTCTTCTCATATTGCAGCCCTGAAGAAGGTAATAATCATTACCGAAAGCTTGGCGTAGCTTAAAAGCAATTTAAATCTAGCCCTAAATTAGGACCGATACCCCAATAATTAGGTTACTTGTTGTTCAACTAGTCGGTCAAGACTACCCTTCTCTATATATATATATATATATATATATATATATATATATATATATAATATATATATATATATATATATATATATATAATAGCAGAAATATATAATTTCTGCAGGTGCAAAACGGCCTACAAGAAGAATTGCTCGAATTGAATCGCAGGAGGGTACCCTGTGACATAATCGAAAGCAATTCTTCTTGTAGGCCGTTTTGCACCTGCGGAAATTATATAGTTCTGCTATTATACATATATTTTTCCGGCCAAGAACTTTTGATAAAGATGTGTGAGAGCGCATTTTTATCGATTTTTAGTATCTATATATATATATATATATATATATATATATATATATATATATATATATATATATATAGATATAGATATAGATTTCGGATGTTCTTTTAGTAACCACAAATGTCGGTTTTGCTCCTGTTGATGACTCTGGTGTGGTTTTGTTGTATTAAGTTTTGGCACTAGTTGTACTCGTCTCTCAAATAGTTTACTATACTGATGAAGACCTTAAGTCAGAAGCACGTTTCTATAGTCGGCCAACTTTTAATGTGCTTTAGCGGTCGTCGATATTTATATGTTGATTCGGCATATTAGATTTTTACCAAAATATTACCAGGTCATCCCCATAATTTTTTACTGAATTTTGAAGTCAATCTAGTAAGTCGCTATTTTTTCCGCCATCTTGAATTAGTACCACAATTTTACTGGTTCATCTCTATTCAACTAGTTATGACACACAATTTGAAATCAATCCATTACTTAAGTAATTTTTCAAGCTGAATTTTTAAATATTTTATTAAGCCCCCATTTTGTTCCGCAGTCTGGGATCTGCACCAAAATTTTACCTGTTTTGATTCCTACATAATGTTTCATTTGTGACTAAAGTTTGAGGTCAATCGGATAAGTAGTTCTTTATCTATGCGAACAGACAGACAGACCGACGAAATTGAGAAAACATGTTTTCGGCATCTAGGGACCCTGAAACGTAAAAATATGAAAAAATCTCGGAGGGTGGATTTTTTCACGTTTATGAGGGAAGTAAAAATCGACAATATGGCAACTTTTTTTTGTCATAAAGTAGTCAGATCCCGATTTGTCACAGTTTAGAACGGCCTTTAAACCATGAAAATTCGACAGTATGTCAGAGCTGTCAAAATGAAAGACTTTTTTTTATCAGGAAGTCGTCTGAGCTGTTCCACAATTTTTTTTGCCATATTGTGAAACATAATAAGTTAAAGCTCTCTCCGACACTGGTGGCCCGCTTTACCCGCTTATCCTTTATTGCAATATTTTCGAGCATATTTTGTGGCTTTATTGTTATTTCACCTATTACACAGTGGTAAAATTCGTATAATCGCAATTTATAGTTACAGAAACTTTATTAGCAGGTGGGTTAAGGCTGTTTCATGTAGACACGAATCACGATTCCTAGATTTTAAATTTTAGCATTCTACATTTAATTATATTTATTTTTAAATTCGGTCAGCAAGTAAAACTTAATAATAATTTCTGTCTATTTAAATAACATTTAAAATTTTAATTGTAAAATATAACTATCTAACCCCACAACATTATTTCAATTCAGTAAATTTTGCCCATAATAATTATTGTGTATACTTTTTAAAATTACCTGGTATACAAATATTTCCGACGCGGAGCCAAACTACTTTTAAAGAAGCTCGCTAACAGCAGGAATTTTACGACCCGTCTGGAACGCGCCGGCACGCTTTAGACTGCTAATATCAAAGTTCCGATGACGAGTGAGGCAACTTATATTTAATTCTGTAAACTTTGACGTTACGCGCCGTCTTCGTCGGGCTATTTGGTGACGGCGGCCTGTTTAGAATATTTCGTTCAAAGGCCTTTCTCAGAAAAATGACCCTGTATCAAAAAACTATTAAAAGGCAGTTATACTCTGATTGTTTATCTTTTAAACGGTATAAAGTGTTCATAGGTTTAATTAAAAATTTAAAAAATTCTATGGCGAATTTCATCCATCTGATGGAAATATTAAAACTTTACAACCACGTGCGTTTTTAATAATAATTCGGACAGGACCGGAGTCTGTAGTCTACTTAGCTCAGTATAATATCCGTTTACTGTGCAAGATTTAATTAAGAATCGGTTTTGTAAGGGACCTGATAATTGAACTTAAATTATTAAGGCGAATTCAGTTGTAACTTTAAATAGTGTCAGCATGTTTTAGTAAATTTAGCTCTATATGATAAGATTACCACACTTCAGTTTCCGGTGTGTTTGCTTTTTTAGTTGTTTGCCTGGTTCAAATCTAATGTATTTTTACCCATTTGGACTTTTCGGTTCACTTCAAATTTGACATTCGTTCGAGTGACAATGCCATTTCGTACTTTTGTATATAAAACATTTAAGAGAGCAAACTGGTATTGCTGTTTGTGGGTCAATTTGACTAAAAACAGGTACATAGTGGTGTATGGGAGTGCAAATTATGAATTTTAGTCTATTTGTAAAAATTCTTTCAACTTTAAATTGTCTGACATTTTTTGACAAATGTGGGTTTTCTACGTATTCTACCGTTTTCGCGATGTCCACAACGTAGAAAACTGTTTATTACATGCCGAAAATAAAAATCGTTGTTTGTGCTTATTCAAACAACGCTAATATGGAGGTAAATATCCTAGCCTGGCCATAGTGAAATGGGTTAAATGGAACTCTGACAGAGCATGCTATTGATATATACTCCTTGCCTCAGGGAGGCGTTTTATCATTGTCGGCCCTACAGTGACTTTATACGAGGGCCACTGTAGACGGCGCCTATTCAGAGCGCAGCGAGTGGTAAAATAACAAAATACGCTTTGTCTTTCTATTGGTTTGCCGTTTATTCCCGCAGAGTATAAACAAGTCATGTTGAATATTAGTGAACGGTTCCTGACTCAGTGGTATGGTTCTCGAATTCGGATTCAACGCCTGTGTATTTGATTCCCTGTTTAGGCGGATGACATTTTAGTTTTTTTGCGGATTAGGTTAAGTTAGGTAGAAACAAAATCTATACATACAGTTAGGTGGATATGCCCCGTTAGTGTTAGGATAGTTCAGGTTCGTCTATAAAACTTTCATTAAAGCCGTAAAACCACAGCTTTTAATTTAAACAAACTTATTTAATTTTATCTCGTGTTCGGTTACCTCCGCTAGGATACGCTGTATTCAGGAGCCGTCCTGAAGCTGCTTCTGACGGACGTCGAAAAAATTGTGATAAAAAGTAGATATATGATTTTCTTCCTACCATAGCTTGTTAGTTAAGAGACGTAACGATACATACCCCGCCAGACTTCGATGAAGCCACAGTTCTTTTCCTTGGACAACAGAATTTAGTTATTATTGTTTTTTTATTATGTCATTAATGCTGGTTTTATTGACGAACCTGCGCTAACCTAACGCTAACAGGACAGATCTACCTAACAATATAGAATCTGAGTTTAATATAGACTTGGACTTCGGCTGGCCCACTTTTAGCTTACAGCAAACCTACTATATATATATATATATATATATATATATATATATATATATATATATATATATATATATATATATATATATATATATATGATAATCACTCCCAAATTTCACTTTTTAAAAAATTTTATTTACACTAATAAAAATATTTCAATAATTAGACTAACATAGTAACGTTCTATAATATCAACTAACTAACTGCTTACAATTTGGATCTATTTATATTAATCTAAATGCTGATGTAGTGTCTTCCATCCGTGAGAACTGCAACTGCTTACGGTGCATTCTCGGAGGGGTTGTAATTCCTATACCTGACACCGTGTGACCGAAGGTTATCGCCTGCACGTGGGTATCAGCGTATATAACAACTCCCCTTTTGAAAGAAAGGTTGTTGCCCAACTTTTAAAATCCTTGGTCACTTGGTCTTCTTTTGGGCATTAGATTCCGTAATCTCTGATGGACGGCGTGTTGGTGGATTATCGTCGTTTGTAATTGCTATGCCAATCCTGGGGTGTCTTTTGCGTCGACATTTGCAGAGGATGTATAATGTTTGATGAATAGGTTGGTAAAGGTAAATTATTTTTTACTAAAGATCAAGAGATTTCTTGTAATAAGGTGATCAGATCTTGTGGGGTGATAATTGAGCTATGGAGTATCTTTAAACGGGCGAAAGTGATTGCATCTAAAATGTCATTGAGAGAGTCTTCTAACACAAGTTAATAGTTTTTATTTTTGAATGTCTTTAATATTGCTGTTAAAAAGTTTCCTCGTCTATTTTTAATTTGCGAATGGTGAAGTTGAAAGTTTTAATTACAGATGTAGTTACGGAAATTTGATTCTTTAATAAGTTTTCGATGTGATGTTCGTCCCGCGTTACTTTTTCTATGCGGTCGTTAAAGTATTCTCCGTCAGAAGCATCTAGATTACTTGTAATCGGTTTCCAGACAGTACCAATACCATTAAATATACCGCGTTTAGTTCTAAACTCGTATGGCTAAACCATACGAGTTTAGAACTAAAATGTCTGCGATTATTTCTTTGTATTTTCTGTTTACGGCGTTGGCAAGTTGTTTTAAAAGACTAATGTGTGTTTGTATGTCAACTTTAGAAGCTGGAACTCTAAGTTCAGGTACTTCAAATGTGTCTATTAATTGAGAGAAAATTTTGTCGGTGTTCAAAATAGCTTCTTTCAAGGGTTGCAATTCTTTATAAACCAGGAGCGTCCATTTTTCATTTGATATTTTGATTATACTTTCTTCATGGAAGAACAGTCCTACGGTGTTGTTTATTGGGGTGATGGTGAACTGGGATGTCAGGCTTATAGTATCCCGAAGAGTCTGAAAAGAATAGACTAGTCGTAGAAAGGTTTTAGTCTATCAAAATTTATTTTTGAAATTTGGTTTGTGGAAAGATTTCCTACTTTCGCGGAGGTTTGGAAAAGTTCAACAATTTGGAAGGGGGCATTGAATTTATTTTGACTTTTGTCTTTGATTTGGGATTCTTTGACATATATCTTGTTACCAACTTTATAACTGGGTTGTTTGTCGGAAACGAATTTATCAAATCTGAATTTGGATTTCTCTTTTTGAATATTAGTTCTCATTCGTGTGATTTTTTAATAACTTTCCATTTTATTATTGAGATCTCTAATGTACTTTGAAATGAGTTGTTCTTGGTTGTATAAGGTTTTTGGTGGTCGACTGGATGTATGGCCAAAGATAAGCTCGTATGGTGTAAAACCATGGGTCTTATTTTTTGTATTGTTATAGCAAATCACGGCGTAAGGGAGAATGTTAAATGGGTGTTCATCGGGATTTTCAGCTTTATGTACTCGGATCATCTCTGTTAGGGTCGCATGAAACCGTTCAAATGATCCATTTGATTGCGGATGACTGACGCTGGAAAATGTCAATTTTACGTCATAAAGTTCGTAAAGATATTTCATTAGGGCGTTGTCGAACTCACGGCCATGATCACAGTAGATCCGTAAAGGGGTGCCAAAATGTTGGAAGAATAGTAGGAGTGTGTTCACGACTGTTGAAGCTTTTTTATACGATAGAGCATAGGCCTGTGTGAACTTCGTTAGTTCATCTCTAATCGTGAGAGTATAATTACTAACGGGATATTCGAAGAGATCGATATTAATTCTCTCGAATGGTATTTTCGGGGTTACGGTAATTACTAGGGGTGTACTAAGGTTTTTTCGACAAAATTTAACTTTTTGGCATATCTCACACTTTTTTATAAAATTTTCAACGTCTTTGGTTAGGCCATGCCAACTGTATCTTTCCTTTACACGTTTAATTGTTTCGTTTATTCCACTGTGAAGATTATTTTTTCCAGAAGGATACTCATCTAATATAATGGGAATCTGGTCCTCATCGGGAGTTTTTACGATATTCTGACATATTTTGAGTTTAAGGTCTTTATCGGAGAGGATAAATGAGAGAATTTCTAAAATTGGTTGTTTTAAATTATTTTCGATACAGTAAGTCTGGGTTAAGTCAAATTTGTCTTTGCTCTTAAATAAGGCATAAAAGAGATGTTGGACGACGGAATCGTTGTTAAGTGGCAAAGGGATTATAAAATATTTTCGATTTCTTACACTTTTACTAGAGACAACATTGATTTCGTTATTTGCAAAATGGTAGTTTTCTTCAAAAATGTCTTCTATGATTTTAAAGTGTAGATCCTTTAATTTTGCTTGACGAAAGAAGGTCACTATATTTTTGTGACATTTGTCTAGGAGTTGGGAGTTTGAGGTTTCAATTTTAGCATAGTCTATAATTGGTTTTGTTTTGTATAGGTGTACGAACCGGTTATATTCTTCTTTTATTTGTTCTGTGTCTGTCTCGTCTTGACTTTCGTCGTCCGATTGGGGTGGTTCTTTGCTAGTTGATGGTTTCTCATGTATGTCGTCTTTGTTGGCAGCAAAGATGGGAAGTTTAGACTGAAGTTTTGCGCATTCTTGAAAGTGGTTAATTTTGATTCGAGACAGTGCATCGGCGTTTTTATTAATTTTACCGGGTTTATATTCAATTTTATAGTCGTACTCCTCAAGCTTCAGACGCCAACGAGCTAAACGGCTTCCTGGGTCTTTTATTGAGAAGAGCGATGTTAGAGGTCGATGGTCTGTGATGAGGACAAATTTCCTTCCAAAAAGATACGGTCGGAAGTGTTTCACAGCCCAGACAATTGCAAGCAATTCACGTTCTATTGTCGAATACTTGGATTCCGCATTACATAGAGTTCTAGAGGCATATGCAATGGGGAGATCTTTGCCTATTGGGCCTTGCGGCAGGACAGCGCCAATAGCGAATACGCTTGCGTCTGTGGTTAACAAAAATTGCTCTTGGAAGTTAGGGTAAATCAGAATTGGGTTAGAGATGAGGGCTTTCTTCAGCTCTTCGAAGCTTGATTTACAGTCGTAGTCGAAAGAGAAGTGTGTATCTTTTTTAAGAAGTTTGGTTAAAGGTTTTGAGATTTTTGCGAAATTGGGGATAAATCGTCGATAGTAGCCAGCCAGTCCCAAAAAGGATTTTTGAATTTTTTGGTTCGAGAAAATTAACATACAGTCGACTTTTGATGGATTTGGTTTAACGCCGTTTTGGGTTATCAGGTGTCCAAGGTAGGCGACTTCCTTTCTTAGAAACTCGCATTTATCAGGCTGAATTTTTAGGTTGGCTTTCCTTAAACGTTTAAATACTTCAGTTATGCGAGAAATGTGCTCGTGGATTGTGGGAAATAGATAATTATATCGTCCATATATACCAGACAGCGCTCATTCTGAATGCCAAGAAGGATGTTATCCATGACCCGTTGGAAGGTGGACGGAGCATTCTTAAGGCCAAAGGGCATACGATAAAATTCGTAGTGACCGTTTTCTACTGAGAAAGCTGTCTTCAGGATGTCTTTAGTGTCGATTTCGATTTGGTGGAACCCGGAAGCGAGATCTAGGGTCGTAAAATATTCGCACTTCCCTAGTTGGTCAAGGAGGTCGGAAATATTGGGCAACGGGTACTTATCATTAGTAGTGTGTAGTCGATGACTACACGCCATTTATGTTTCCCAGAAGCGTCGAGTTTGTTTGGGACGACCCAGACTGGCGAGGACCGTGGTGAGCTAGAGGGACGGATGATACCTTCGTATAACATTTTGTTGATTTGAGTTTTTACTTTCTCTTTATGTATTTGGGGATACCCGTATGACTTGGTAAAACAGGGCGAGCGTTGTTTGTTTCTAACGAATGTTTTATTTCGTTTGTAAAAGAAAATGCGTCTCCTTCAAGGTAGAAAATGTCCGCGAAGTCCAGGCAAACGTTTGTCACAATTTCTTTTTCTTCCTCATTTAAATGTTCGGTTCTTAACAAGTTTTTTATTTGTGAGGTTCTGTCATGCTGGCCTTTTAAATTTTGTTCTGTTTTAAGGTTATATATTGGGTCAGAGATGTCATTTATCGGGTCTAATGATATATCTGAAAAGTTAATGTTTTTTGCTATCGCATTGGTATTGACGATTGAGGTAAAAAATTCACCGTGTTCGTTTACTCGCAGTAAGCCGCGTGGGAGCCTAACTTTGTCTCTTTCTTGCTCAGCTAGCAAATTCTTTCTGTCCTAGATTCTATAGAAATTTTGTTGCAATTATTATTTGAGATAATATTTTCGTTTTTTTGTTTGCTGTCTACTTTAAATAATGGAAGTGTTAAAACATTGGTAACTAATTGCTTTAATTTTAAATCTATTACACATTCATAATGCTCTAAGAAGTCTAGGGCCAAAATACCATCGAAATCAATATCTAAATTATAAATATAGACTTTATGAGGATCGCCACTAGTGAAAGCGATAGGGACCTTGAACGGTTACGTTTTCGGATGACCTTTGTCGAAAATTTTGAACAGTTTTTTCTTTAAAAATGGAAATTCCCGCGCCGGAATCTATAAGTAACTTATATTTTTCGGTGGCATCTTTGATGTAATATATATAGTTTTTGGAATTTACAGTGAGAAAGGCGCATAAAGAAATGTCTGTTCGGGGAAGTTCAGATCGGGGTTCAAATCGTCTAGGTTCATTGTTTGCATTTGAGTTTGGATTTCCACTAAGGGGTCTATTTCCGGGTAGTTTTGGTCCGGTGGATGATGGTTCGCTGGAAGAGGAAGAAAATCCTGATGATTTGTGTGTTCTCTTGACTCTATTGGGTACTGCTCATAATCGTAATCTTGGCTGGGATAATCTTGTTGACAATCATAGTTTTGATAATCATAATCGTTATAGTAGATTTCATTAGAATTAGAAGCTTCGCTTTGCAAATAGTCGCTAGCGTTGACATGGTATGTCCTTTGTTGATTAGGACGGAAATTTAAGTTTTTATTAATTATTGGAGGGCGATATTGTGGTGGATTGTTATATTGTTGAGGTTTCTGTTGACTTTGCGAGAAACCTGTTGTTGGCTTGTTGAGGTCTAGATTGATTTTGGTTATAATTACTAGACTGGTAAGATGTGTTCGGTGTATGGTGTTGATATGGTCTTGAAAACCCTGAACTAAAATTAGGTTGAAAATTTTGGCGATTCGATGGGGGAGTGCGGCACTGACTAGCAGAATGACCTGTACGTCCGCAATTATAACATCTCATGGGTTGTGGCTGTGGTTTTCTTATAGGTAAAGTGGGTCTTAAAGGGGGAGTTCTATCTTGTTTTTGGGTCTCAAAATATGAAAACTTAAGTTCTCTTCTAATTCGTGAATGGGCTTCTAAAAGGTTGGCTTGATTTCCAGCACGAATAAGTTGACCTAATCTCGGTTCGAGCCCTGTTAATAACGTATTTAAAGCCATAGTCTCTATGAGAGCACTTTGAGCTAAGGCTAATTGATTTTTGAATATTTGCATGCATTTTTGCATTTAGTACTTGAAGACGGTTAAAGAAGGTAAAAGGTGATTCATTTGATAATTGCTTAAGCCGTTGAAGGTCTTGTATTAAGGAAGATACATCTCGGAAATCTCCAAAGTGTAGATTAAGCAATTGTTTTATTTCTAAATATGAGCCTGGATTTCTAGAATTAACGAGCTGTGCAGCTCTACCGCTAAGTTTATTTTTAATGTGAATAGCTAATAGAGTTTTTTGAGTAGTAGTGACCATATTGTACGCACAATCGCACGCATTTAAAAATGTTCCTAGAAAGATTTGATCACCTTCAAATTCCGGAATTAAAGAAAATATTTCCGATAATTTATAAAGTTCTACTTCTGGTTGAGTAGCGCTATTTTCAGTAGAATCAGGCATCTTGAAACTAATTTGGCTTATTTAAAGGCAAATACTAATTTAAATGTTAGTAAACTTAATTAAAATCAATAAGGAATTCAAGGAAAATATTTGGAAAATCGCACAGTTTCAATAATTAATTAACACAATAAAAATAAACAATAGCGAGATGATTCATTAAGTTACAACAGGAGGCTCTGGATCGTCGTGTTCTTAGCGTGGACTACCAGGGGCTTGACTGGGTGTTCCATCCGTAGTTTCGGCCAAGTGAGGGCGATTCGTCCTTTTTCTGTTTAGGGATTGTAATCCGCCGCTACCAGTTAGATAGCTCTGACAGCGTTAGACAGATCCTACCGCGAGTGCGCCAATTGTTATAATCACTTTTCCAAATTTCACTTTTTAAAAAATTTGATTTACACTAATAAAAATATTTCAATAATTAGACTAACATAGTAACGTTCTATAATATCAACTAACTAACTGATTACAATTTGGATCTATTTATATTAATCTGAATGCTGATGTAGCGTCTTCCATCCGTGAGAACTCAACTGCTTACGGTGCATTCTCGAAAGTGTTGTAATTCCTATACCTGACACCGTGTGACCGAAGGTTATCGCCTGCACGTGGGTATCAACATATATATATATATATATATATATATATATATATATATATATATATATATATATACAAGGTGTTTCAAAAAGGTCTGCCAAAATTTCTAGGACATATAGTACATCAAAAAATAAGTGTAGTTTACTTACTCTATAAACCTATGTCCGAAAATGCACCCCTAGGGAGTTACAGCCCCTCGAAGATGACACGCGAAAATAGTTTTTTGGCATTTTCTTTAAAACTATCAAAGAGAAGTTAATGAAATTTTGCATAGGTGCCTAATTTTTAATGAGAAATGTAACCAATTTGTCAGATTTGTCATATTTATTCAGGGGCGTAACTTACGAGGGGGCTGAAATGCTCTAATGACCATATTTTTTTTGTGGGTTGTATTTTCTAAAAAATACATCAAAAATATCAAATTCTGATTAATTTTACATAAAAAAGGTACTCTTGTTAAAATGTTTTAAAGTCGATAGTTTTCGAGTAATTTACAGTTAAATGTTGAAGTGTTTTCCTAAGGTTGTCATTTTACTTGTACAAGATATCTTAGAAACCCTTTTAAGTAGGCCGTGGTATGATTTAAACAAATGAGCTGTACGTCAAGTTGACTTTTGATGGAATTCTGTTATTTATTAATTACTTCATTTACTTTTAAAAAATGGCAAATTATACATTTTCCGAACAAGTTGATATGATTTTAACCTTGGGTGAGTGTTTCGGAAATTCAAACTTAGCAGTTAGAAGATATTCAGAAAAATATCCTGGTAGAAATGTACCGAATCGCAGAACATTTTTGGCAATAGAGCAGAGGTTACGAGAAAATGGTTCACTTACAATAAAAAACACAGATAATGGACGTCCCAGAAATGCGCGAACGGTAGAAGTTGAGGAACAAGTTTTAGAAACCGTTTTTCGTGAGCCTACAATTAGTTCACGCAGATTGGCGTTAAGAACGAATACTTCCCATTCAAGTGCGTTCAGAGTTCTAAAAGAACAGCAACTCCACCCCTACCACTTTAGACAAGTGCAACATTTACAACCAGAGGATAGGCCATTAAGGGCCGATTTTTGTGAAGTACTGCTTGAACGAGAACGTATTGATCCAAATTTTTTCAATAAAATCTTATTTACGGACGAAGCAACCTTCACAAGGGCGGGCGTTTTTAATTATCATAACTCGCATTTCTGGGCTGAAGAAAATCCAAGAGTCACTAGAGTGTCTCACTATCAACATGAATTTAAAATCAATGTTTGGGCAGCTACTTTGGGAAATAAATTTATAGGGTTTCATATTTTTAATGGTAATTTAAACGGGGATATGTATGCTGATTTTTTAGAAAATAATCTATTTGAAATATTAGAAAATGTACCGTTAAATCTTAGAAGGGACATTGTTTTTATGCATGATGGCGCACCCCCACATTTTAGTAGAAGAGCGCGACAGTGGTTAAATAATCATTTTCCAAACAAATGGATCGGACGCGGTGCAGATGCTCCAATTCACTGGCCTGCTAGGTCTCCCGACATGAATACACTGGACTTTAATGTTTGGGGAGATTTAAAGGCAAAAGTATATGAAAATGAAATTAACCCGGTTGAAGAATTGAGAGACAAAATAATTCATGAATGTACACTTCTTCAAAATAATGGTCAAAGCTAAAATGTAATAAATAATTTAAACCGAAGAATAAATTTATGCATTCAAGAAAACGGAGGACATTTTGAGCATCTGTTATAATTTTGGTATAGTTCACTAGTGTTATTTATTTTTTAAAAATTTTATTCAATAAACTTTTATCTAGGAATACTTTGAGTTTTATTTTCTAAGAATGCGCTCATTTGTTTAAATCATACCACGGCCTACTTAAAAGGGTTTCTAAGATATCTTGTACAAGCAATTTGAAAAGCTTGGGAAAACACTTCAACATTTAACTGTAAATTACTCGAAAACTATCGACTTTAAAACATTTTAACAAGAGTACCTTTTTATGTAAAATTAATCAGAATTTGATATTTTTGATGTATTTTTTAGAAAATACAACCCACAAAAAAAATATGGTCATTAGGGCATTTCAGCCCCCTCGTAAGTTACGCCCCTGAATAAATATGACAAATCTGACAAATTGGTTACATTTCTCATTAAAAAGTAGGCCCCTATGCAACATTTCATTAACTTCTCTTTAATAGTTTTAAAGAAAATGCCAAAAAACTATTTTCGCGTGTCATCTTCGAGGGGCTGTAACTCCCTAGGGGTGCATTTTCGGACATAGGTTTATAGAGTAAACTACACTTATTTTTTGATGTACTATATGTCCTAGAAATTTTGGCAGACCTTTTTGAAACACCTTGTATATATATATATATATATATATATATATATATATATATATATATATATATATATATATATATATATATATATATATATATATATATATATATATATATATATATATATATATATATATATATATATATATATATATATATATATATATATATATATATATATATATATATATATATATATATATATATATATATATATATATATATATATAATATATATATATATATATATATATATATATATATATATATTATATATATATATATATACAAATATTTTTTAGAAAATGGCAATGTCGGAGTTTGGCGGTATGTGTACCGTTACGTTTACGTTAAGCAAAGCATAAGCATAAGTGTCGACTGTCACTTTTGGGTTAGGTTAATTTATTTTTATTTATAATTTACTTTATATTTATGTTAAAAATTAATGTTATGGCTGTGAACTCTATTATACTCTGTTTTAGGCACTGATATTTTCAGTCAGTTCGCTACAGACACAGAATGAACTTTTGTTTTGGTAGTCTTGTACTACACTGTACAATCATTTGACCATATATATAAATTATAAAATTTGATTTTTTTTAAATTAATGCAGATATTTTGGTCTAGTAATAACACAATATTTAGGAAATATCATCGTTATAGATCTTAAATTATTTTTAGGTTTTTTTAAAATAAAAATATTTTTCCTCATGACCTACAGATATGGCAGAGGCTATGGTTAGTACAGAACAAGAAACTAATAATAAACGTAAGTAATAATTTCGTTTAAGTATTTTTTAAAATACTATTTATTTACATATTGGGTAGCTAACTCGTGAAGCCCGTTTACCAAACAAATCCAATGTTGGGCCTAATGTTGCGCTCAATATTTCGAACTCTGATTAAATATTTGGTTCTTCTCTTTAAGAATAGACATAGATTTTTGACCGTGAACCACCCACATATTTTAACACTAGATTGGTTTGTTTTAATATGTTATTGTAAATAAATAAATAAATTGATATATTTAATAACAAGTTACAACTTAACTACAATATAGCTTCTCAAGTAAATTAATTAAATTTAATTTACAAGTCTTAATCATCCACTTAGCAACCCTAAACTATCTCTATATTCTTTATAGCATATTTTCTACATTCACATTTAAATCTATCTAAGTTTGGCATTTGTTATATAAATTCAGGCAAAATATATTAATTCAAACCTTTATGTAATTAGACTATTTTGAATATAATTTGTATGAACCGTAGTTATATAAAAATTATTCCTGTTTCGTGTTTTATCATGGGCATCACTAAGAGAGGCAGGATGTCTTGAAGCAGTTTGCTAAATTGTGGTTGAGCTGGGTAAATTGTGATCAAGTTAGCAAGACACGGGCATCAATACTGAAGTTACTGTAATATAAAAGCGAGGATTTTTTTTTGTCATGAGTGATAGTTGGCAGTTATTTAAATTGTACTCTTTTTTTTAGTCAGTTGGTTCTTCTCTTGCTCCCACCAACCACAAGGGTCTATGGACACCCCCTCTGTATTATTTCACTGCTCTCTGCCCTTTCAAAAATTATTGAGAGGCTGGTTAAGGAATGTATGGTGTCATTTCTTGATCATCGTCAAATTCTAAATTCTGTTCCGAATGGAGGCATTAAACCAACGTGTATTACCTGAAATCATAAACGTATTAATACAGATGGTACCAACGTAAAAATATTTTACATGACCAATACATAAAACAAATTACAATCAAGTGAGGGTACAATGATACAGTTTTTCACTTTTTGGAACAGTTACATTTAGGCATTAATCGTTGGGAGGCTGTTGCGGCAGTATTCTCTAGAGTAGAGTAGAGTTATTTATTTGTGTCAGATTAATCAAAACAATGATTTTACACAAGTCAAAATGTACAATGTAAATCAGAGTAATAATAAATTGAAATAGTATATGGACAAAGCACATTAAAAATAGCATAAAATAAAAATTACATGTAAAAGTACAATTACACAACAATAATAATATTAAAGTTATAAATTAAAATATAAATGAACTTATACAATATTAAAAATTCAGAAGCAGATGTTATACATGCATAAAAATAAAATGTAAGTATTCATTTACATCATAAAAAGCATGTTTAATTAAAAAGTCTTTTATTTCTTTATTAAAAGTTTTTGTAGGCAAACTCTAATATGTGTTGGCAGGTGGTTGAAGAATTTTGGAGCAAATTAGTTAAATGAAAAACCGCTCTTGTTAAGCCGGGAGTTTGATGGCAGAATGTTATCAGAGTTCCTGGTGTTATAATTGTGTATGTCAGAATGACATGAAAAGCCAGAAATACTGGACTTTATCCAGATCAGACATTTATAAATATAGTAAAAAGGGAAACTGAGAATTCCAAGTTTGACAAATTGGTTCCTAACATCATCTCTATAATTGAGGCCCAGAATTATCCTGATTGCTTTTCTCTGGATTGAGAACACTTTTTGAGCACGTGGGGAATGACCCCAAACAAGTATTCCATAAGACATTACACTTTAAAAAAGTGTATAGTAAACATTTAAGGAAGTATGTCTGTTTACAATGGGTTTAAGAGTTCTTAAAATATAGAGATTTCTAGAAAGTTTGTCAGTTAAAAAATCAATGTGAGCTTCCCATGTACATTTCTGATCCAGCCACACCCCAAGGAACCTAACAGGATCCTGCGTTTCCTCCAATTTTTTCTGAGTGAAATCAAAATTAATAGTTTTTTTGTTGATTTAAACTTAGCCTGTTTGCCGAGAACCAATCCAATGCTTTCGACTGTACCTGAGTCATAACACCCTGGAGCGAAACAAAGTCAGATTGCCTACCAGTTATTGTGGTATCATCCTCGTACAACACAGTCCCAGCCCCGTGGAGGCAACCTGCTAAATCATTAATGTAAATGATAAACAGGATAGGCCCCAGAACAGAACCCTGCGGCACCCTGGATAACATATTTGCCTCTTTAGAAAAATTGTCATTAAAATATACTTTCTGTATGCGATTGCAAAGGTAGCTCTGAATTAGACTGACAGTATTGTCACAAAAACCATAATACCTAAGCTTCGCTACCAGAATGTCATGTGACACACAGTCAAAGGCATTGCTCAAATCGCAAAAAGTATCTCTGGCAAGACACCCTTTATCAAACTCCTCAGCAATCAGTGTCATCAGTGACATGATGGCCATTTCTGTATTTTTGTTTTTTCTGAACCTATACTGGCTAGGGTCAAAAAGATTAGCAGATTCCATGTTCAAAATTCAAATACCTTGCTAAAAATTGGGACAATACTGATTTTCCTAAAATTATCACATTTCTCATGGGAGCCACTTTTATGAACAGGAATTACTTTGGATAGCTTCAGACTCTCCGGAAACATTTCAGTTTGCAAACATTCATTAAATAGGGTGGTTAATGGTAAAATTATTAAATTTTTTAAATGTTTAATAACTGAAACAGTCATATCAAAAATATCGTGACTGTTGCTATTTTTTAAGCAACTGATTGCATCTCGGACATTATTTGAAGTAATAGGAGAGTACATAAATATACTATTACAAGTTTTGTACAGAAAATCATGGGGCTCTGTATTTGATGATACATTTTGAGATATAAGATTTGGTTGTTGGATAAAAAAGTTATTTAACTCATCTGTGTTCAGAGTGATATCTGTTATTTTGTCTCTTTTTTGAGGACGGTGTTCATTTATAATATTCCACATTTCTTTTGATTTATTTTTATTTGAGTTAATATAGTGGTTATTTGCTTCTTTTTTGCTTTCTCTGATTTTAGTTCTATAGAATTTTCTGAATTCATAATACTGAGTTTTATTTTCTTCTGAGGGCCTTAATTTGTACATTTCATTTAGAAGATATAAAGTCGCATGGTACTGTTTTAGATTATCATTAAACCAGGACACTTTGAAATTTCTATTAAGGTCTACTTTAATAACTTTAGAGGGAAAGGCAACTTTTGTTGCTTTTGTAATTAAATCCAGGAACATTGGCCATTTAACATTTATATTTAAGTTTTCCTTTAAGAAACTAAAGTTTTCATTTTCAATAAGATTGTCGAGGGTGAAAAGACCTTACTGAGACATAGGAATTATTGATTTATACTTAAACTAAGACTTTATATGAGAAATTGGTATACTTAGAATGATCGCTTTGTGATCCCATATACAGAGGTCATTTACCGATGAGGTATATTTTAAAGATGTGTCATTTATGAGAGCATTATCTAAGCAATCTGCTCCTCTTGTGGCTTCAGTTATAGATGGTTTGAGATTATAAATGTTCATTATAGTGTAAAGTTCACGATACTTGGGATCATCTGTGTGAAACAAAACATTAAAATCACTAAAGATCGCTAGATGATGTGATTTTGCAAAAAGAATTTCCAGAATCTTCATAAATACATCAAAGGAATTGGCAAAAAGGCTACTAGGTAGCTATAAATAGCTAGAAATAAGACGGCTCTCTACTAGTTCTACTGCAGAGATCTCACACACACTTTCAATGCTTAAAGTGGAAATATCAGATCTTTCTATAAAAGGAATTGAAGGTTTTATGCAAATCATTGTGCCACCACATTTACTATAATTTCTACTAAAGTTTGAAGCATTTATATATTCTTCCAATTTAAAAGAACTCGACTCCAAAGGAGTCAGCCAGTGTTCACTAAAACATATCGTGTAGTGGACGGCCAATTGTAGGGAAGTTGAGCAAGGAACTCGAGTCGAGTGAGTCTAGGTTCTTTATTATATATATATATATGTTTTTAATCCCCCGGATCTGGGGCTGCTCTTTGAAAATTTCTCTTCTTGTGATATAGCCTAATAATTGTGTACTTTGACCAAAGTTCGGGATATTGGATAATATTTGAATCATTATGTTGTACATTAACTCTAAATGCTGCTATTTCCTTGGACATTATCTCAAGCTTTTCAATATCCAGCACATTCACGTTGTTTTCTCCAAGGTGTTGTTTGATTTGTTCCAAAGTTGTGTTTGGATGAAGTCGTGATACAAAAATTTCTCTTTGACTTTGAATTGCTGTAATCGCACACTTTTTATCATTTGAACCTAAAATAGTATTTGTGCGATTTTTCCGTTTTCTGTATTTTAAAGTTTGAGAATATGTAGTATTTGTAATAGCTTCCTTTTCAATGGTAAAATTTCCAGTTTGTGTTTTGAGTATTTACTTGTTTTATTAACACAAATTTTTTCTTCTAGCTTCTTTATTATATATTCCTTGTCGCTAATAATAACTTCTTTATCCTTTATAATAGATTGAAGCAATTTTATTTCATTTTTTAAACTTTCGATTTCCGCCGAATTTGGGCTTATGTTTACATTTGAACTTTCATAGCACTTTACGAAATTATTTTGTACAAATATTAGATTTAGCACGGCTTGTGTGAAATATTTTGCCACAATTTATGCAACAAATATTAGTAGTAGTTTTTTTTTTACATTTAAACGATCTTTTATAATCGTCGTCGGGAAACTCATCATCTTCACCCGCCATCTTTTCATCCAAGTCTTGTGATTTGTCAAAGGCTTTCGACTGCTTGAATCATGGAATATTGTATCAGATGCTTGCTTCATATAGCTTTAGGGGTGCAGCAATGCAGTAGTTTAAATCGTTTTTAGGAGGTCTTTCTCAAAGAGTGTTTTTTGGGTCAGACATGTCACAGCTTGCCAAAGTAAACGGTGCAGTACCTCAGGGCTCAGTATTAGGTCTAATACTCTTTTTTTATGTACATTAATGATTTGGTTTTAGTTGATATTTGGGGTAAATTGACGATACTATGATTTTGTGGCATAATTAAATCACAAGTGCTTTATCAAGAGCTTTTATTGGATTTACCCAAGATCAAGGAATGGTTTGATTCCTGTGTCTCAACGTTGAAAAAACTGGTAGGATGACATTTGAATGTTTCCTTGATAACTTGGATTGGAAATTGACGGGTCCATCTTGAACAACACAACATATACAAAGTTTCTAGGTGTTACTATAGATAATCAGCTTAAGTTCGACCGACATAT
The DNA here is from genome assembly GCA_030620095.1 of Kuschelorhynchus macadamiae. Taxonomy (NCBI): domain Eukaryota; kingdom Metazoa; phylum Arthropoda; class Insecta; order Coleoptera; family Curculionidae; genus Kuschelorhynchus; species Kuschelorhynchus macadamiae. The sequence continues at coordinate 71,968 of JAUTXW010001724.1, forward strand.
TTTAAAACTGAGTAAGAGAGTAGCTTCTCGTTATGCGGTTCGGCTAGTTTTATCTGAGATTGGTTTTCCTATGGCTATAGTCAAAGTCAAAATCACTTTAATCAAAAATTACATAATACAATAAATGCAAGACATAATTGAATGATGTAGCATCATAATAAAATAGTTGTTTAAAAAAAGAAAACACTATCTAAAATAAACATTAATACATAAATTAAATGCATATTACACAACACAGTTTTTTATTCTTATATGTAGGTACCTATCCTAAAAATTCATTTATTGAATAAGGCTCTATTTCCAGAATCAGTTTAACAATACAGTTTTTAAATGATCTAAAATTTGTTTGAGTCTTAATGTGGTTTTGTAACCTATTAAAAAATTTGATGCACGGGTATGCATTGCCCCTTTCAGTCACACTGAGTCTGTGAAATCGGGAAGTTGAGACCAGTATTCCTAGTATTGAATTGATGTTGTAGTTCAAGATCAGAAAATGTATGCCTGTTTTTATGAAAAAAGATAAGGCGTTCATATTAAATTAATTAAATTAAATACTTTATTAAATTAAATTAAATATATTATAAATAAATACAATACATGAAAGGTGTACATAGTTTCTATCTTTATAGTGCACAATGGTCTTGAAAAGTCTGTGTGTGCACTTTTTAGTTAATTTAATTGTCCTTACAAAATTTTTCCCATCCAATAGAACTCTCACAAAACAGAAAACACAATCCAGAATATCCTGCCATTACCATCTCGGAGATAGACTTAACAAGGTAACAGTGTTAAAATAAAGATGTATTATTTTACAATATGTCACTATACTTCCATTCTGTTTAGAAACAACCAAACATTAATTTTATTCTTAACTGCCCTGTATGGCTTAGTTTTATATTCTAAAGGTAACTTATTAAATATTCTTGGTGCAACATACATCAAACTTTTTTGAATGGCCAAGAATGGTGTTCTGGGAACAGTAGCAGAACCCATTGCTTGGTGTCTAGTATAAAAAGCATGATTGTTACTTATTATGCAAATTTTATTTGTTAGAAGTCTTATTTATGCTTGTATGTAGAGCTGATTCAATTCAATTACCTGGGCTTCTTGGTATAGATTAACTGTTGGGTATCTTTTATTTTTAAAAAGTAATATTTTTAATACTCTTTTTTTAGCTATAAAGAGAGGCGTTAATATTGTAGCACTGGCATTTCCCCAAACACAAATTCCATAGTTTAAAACGGACTCCACAAGAGACTTGTACATAGTTATCATACTTTTTCTCCTTAATATTTGTCTTGTTGATAAAATCTATAAAATATTTTTTTTATTTTAGAGGTTATATATTCAACATGGAAATAGCACTTAAAGCACTGATCAATTATAACACCCAAATATTTCACTTTTTCAATTGAAGTTATTTTCAAAGAACAGAGACAATTATCAAATGTTCTGCAATTATGATCATGTATGGTAATTGCCCTATTAACAGGAATATTTTTTTGGTTAGAGAAAAGCAAACAAAACAGGATTTGTCAACATTCAATGTCAGAAGGTTAGCATCTAGCCTTCTCTTTACCCTACTCAGAGCTATTTCAGAATTTTTTAGTACATTTTCCCAAGTATTTCCCTTTACAATAATGGCCGTGTCGTCAGCATAACACAAGACACTTTCTCGAGTCAGAAGTCTTAATAATGGATCCACATATATCATAAATAAAATAAAATAATTAATAAATAATAATAAATTAATTTTCAAGAGCTGTAAAGTCACCCTTTTTATGAAGGGGTTTATTTATTTATTTATTTATTTCACTTTATGCCAAATGATCTAAATCGATATGATGTCAAGTGTAGAAATAGAAGATAACATAAGACATTTTTAAAACAATATTAAGATTGGACTGACTAACAGAAAACAATTATTGCAAAATTGAAAAGTAATTTCTAACATTATAATAACTTTTTTCAAGAAGATAACTCTTTGTACTTTTCTTAAATTTTTTGTAAGAAGTTATTTCTCTTAGGCTTTGCTGGTAGTTGGTTGTACATATTCCCACAAAAACAGTAAGGACTTTTTTGGAAAGTGCTAGTCCTATAGGGCGGTATATAAATGTTTGTGGAGTTTCTTGTACCATAATTATGTAGTTCTAGATGATGAGAAAATCTGGTGAATTGTTTTTTAACGAATAATACTGAGTGTAAAATTAGAATACATAGAAGAGGGAGAATTTTATACTGTTTGAAGTAGGGTTTACATGAGTCTAATGGACTTAATGAGAAAATTTTTCTAATTATTCTTTTTTGTAATATAAAAATTCTGTTTAAATCTGTTGATTGGCCCTAGTAAATAACCATAGCTTAGATGGCTGTATGCTAGTGCGTAATAGGTATTTAAAAGTAGTTTTATTTCTAAAGTATTTTTTAGATTTCTTATTGCAAAGTAGGCAGTATTTAACTTATTTGCGACATGGTTCATGTGGTTGCACCATGTTATGTGTGGATCTAGATGTAATCCTAGAAATTTAAAATTATCAATCCTATTTACATGCTTGCAGTTTAATAACAAATTTGGAATCCGGGGCATATCTTTTCTTATAGAAAATGTCATAAAGCAAATTTTTCCAAAATTATATTGGCATTATTTTCCAATTTCTCAAAATTATTATCAGAAATTGCTATAGTGCAGTCATCTGCATAGAGAATTATTATATTTTTTGATAGTGACAGATGCAAGAAATTTTCCAGATCATTTATAAAAAGCGTAAATAGTAGAGGTGAAATAATGCTTCCCTGATGTACACCACAGTTTATATTATGTCCAGTAGAGATAACATCCCCAATCTTAACCTTTATCTTACGTTATTCTAAATAAGACACTAACCATTTGTTGATATCTCCTCTTATCCCCAATGCATATAATTTCTTCTGTAAAAAGGAGCTATTTAAGCAGTCAAAAGCTCGAGTTAAGTCAGAGAAGATGGCAAGAATGTAGTTTGATGTGTCCAAGCCCTCATAAACAAAATTTAATAGCTCAAAAGCAGCTGTAGAAGTGGAGTAATATTTTCTAAAACCATGTTGTTTGTTACTTATTAATTTTTCTGCATTTGAGAAGTTTTCTATCTTGCATAAAACTACTTTTTCAAAAAGTTTAGAAAAGGTAGGCAGGCCCGTAATACATCGATAGTTTTAGATTTTTTCCCTGTCACCCTTTTTATAAAGTGGAATAACTTTCCCTACCTTCAACTCACGAGGGAATATACCTTTTTCGAGGGATAAATTAAAGATTTAGCATAATGGGTGTTTAATATAATCCCATATTTTTTCTAATGCCATAACTGGGATGTCGTTTTTACCAGAGCAGGCGGTTTTGTTTTTTAACAGTTTTAAAGCAGAATGGAGATAGTGCACATTCAGTGGTGTTAAAAAAATTGACCTGATATGAAATTCACTGGTTGTACAATTTGAAAAATCAATATTATGTTTACCCAAGGTTGATGATATTCGGTTTTCTACGCTTGTTGCAAAATATTTGCAGAATTCTTCACATATTTCAGAGATATTTATTATGTAATTATTGTTAGATACTAATTTTGTGGGATTAGAGCACTTTTTTACTCTTCCTAAGTTAGTATTTATTACTTGCCAGATCGTTTTAGAGTTATATAAGGAGTCTAAAATTTTTTGTTTGTAGAAATTTGATCTCTGTAGAGCCAGCTGTTCATGAAATAGTTTTTTTGACTGAGTGTATAAGTTTTTTGACTCCGGTGTGTTCCAAGATCTGCACAACCAATACAAATTTTTCCATTCTTTATTTGGAAACTTTTTTTAGGGGACAGGCTATATCTAAACAATGTAGAAAATTGTGCCAAAAGTAAGTCCATGATTCATTGACATCTGTAGTATTATATAGATAACTAAGGTCTGTTCTAGATAAGTGATAATTAAGTTGTAAGATATTTTGAGAATTAAAGAACCTTTTAAAAAAATATAAATTGGAAAATAAGGGCTTGTTCACGAGGGCATTCAAATGAAATATTATTCTTTGTGCCATATAATCTGCGATGTTCGCTTCAAAGTTGATTGCGTTAAAGTTTGGGTGATTTGCAATTACATAATCTAATGCTAGGGGGTCTGATTCGAAATTACTCTACAACCGGGAGAATGGATTTTATGTTGAAACTTTCCAGCAATTCAAAAAGAACAGATTTTTCTGGTTATTTGATTAAATTATTAATATTAAAATCTCCTCAAATTAAAATATATTGATTTTGTGACATCACATGACATAGTGTTGAGTTTAATGCTGAAATAAATGTGTTAAAATTTTTATTGGGAGCTGCATTGCTGTTTGAACGATAAATAGTTAAAAGAGCCGTCTTTGTATTATCTAATTTAAAGCTGAGACCTACACATTCGAATACAAATTCAATACAAAACTGTGATAAATTTATAGGCTTGTAAGTACCGTTTTTACTATAGATAGCAACACCTCCACTAAAGCCAACTTAAGGTTGTCTGGAATAATACCATATTTAAAAGAATTATTAATAATATGGCGCAAGGGGACTGCAAACTTTTTGATGATATTAGAGGAAAACTCATCATACATTGAGTTTTTCTTGCCTCAGCAATAAGATGATTGTAATGACGTTTCCTTTTCTCGATATGCCTCGTGAAAACCTTCCCCTCCCCTGTCAAGCACCAGCAACACATCCAATTCCCTTCCACATCATGTCGGTATGGAACCCTTTTTGATGATGTATTGATAGCCTTCAGTGGAAAGCAGTGATTGAAGATTGGAGACAGGACACCCAAGAAAACATTCCACTGTGTGTCAACCAAAAACTCTGGTACCTGGAAAACATCCTTCCAGTTTTCTTCTGCTACCATGTGCCTAAAATATTCTTTATTATGAGCATTAAAAATACGCCTTCTGATCATAATATTATTGATCTTGTCAAATTCAAGTTTAAAAGAGATATGGCTAGATACAACATGGCGGGCGAGTCAGATGTTGAATCTGACACTAGCATAAAAGATAGAAATATCTTGGGTTTTAAGTGTTGTACAAAGAAAAATTGCGATGTGTATGTGTGCGTAAACTGTCTCGCGATATTTCACAATAGTTATACCAAATGTGGTGGTGGGCAAAGTTAAAAAAATTATTGACGAAACAAAAATAGAGTGCTTCACACCGTCGGGAAACGTGACGAAAATCGGTAACAAAAAAAACTGTCAGGAGCACAAAATGGAAATTTCAGTTTGGAAAATAGTATATCTGAAAAGATTGAAATGAAATGAAATGCAATGGATATATTTGTCTCAGTTTACAAATTTTAACTTAAAACTAATAACATTTAAAACATTACTAAATATAAAATTCAATTATATACCCAGGGGGTGTAGGACATGTCAGTTTAAAATTTAAAATAAAATGAAAAAAGAAAAATACAGATTGACATATTACACATGCAGTTTAAAATTACATACATTGAAGACTTTTAGACAAAAACAGTTTAAAATATTTTAAAATTTAATTTTTTGATGAAGTTTAAAATGAAGTGCCTCAAGCAAATTTAATAGAATTTATCACAGCAAATTTAATTAAAGTTATCGCAGAAATATTCATCCAGAGTATAGTAAGCCCTGTTCGTGAGAAAATTTTTGAGATATTTGACAGTTTGTTATATATTTTTATTATTGAATAGTTTACATTTTTTTGAATATATGTAAACTTACATTTTACAGATTTTAGATCGTCTTTACGTCTAGTATTATGTGAATGATTTATTTCTGATTGATTTTTTATTCTTTAGATTTAAAATTATTTTTTTCAATTTCGTCAGAGTTTAGTGGATGCTTAAAAATACTTTTATGTTCTTTTATATTATCAGTTACTGTGTTATAATCTATGTTTAAATTGGGACAAGCATTTATATAGAGTTTATTTACTGAGTTTAGGATGTCTATTTCAGTTTGATTCGGATTTTCTCGGAAGTAATCAGTAAATTTGTCAATTTGTTCACATTTTTTACCTGTATATTTGTTAACCAAATTCCAAACTGCTTTGGCTGGACAGTGTGAATTTTTGATGTATTCTTTTTCAGAAATTGTTTTAGCATGTTTCACTACAGTCTTAAAGATCTTTGAATAAGTTTTATCAGTTATTGGAGAGATTTTTTCTTTGATGATTTTTTTATCCCTGGGGTTATCCATGACTTCTTGTTAATTTTTATGGCATTTTTAATTTTTTTCTTTGGAAATATTAAATTAAAAAATCTATTAATTGGATTAAAACATTTTTATAGGCATGATCTACGTCGGCTGAACTGTATACATCACCCCAATGAGACCTGTCAGCTCCTGTTTAAATTGCTGCATTTTTGATTTGTAAAAAGTTTGCTTTTTCTGAGGGATGATACAATCTTCAGAAGCATCGGGCCCAGAAACATCCAGAATCTGACCCTCATGATCTGAGAGAGCACTCGCTACAACTCTTCCCTGAAAAAGACTTGTAGAATTTATGAATATATTATCAAGCAAACTTGCTGTGTTTATTGTAATTTTTGTTGGTTCGAAAATGGTTTTGATTAAGTCAAAACTAAGTAAAAGATCTTTGAATATTTTAGAAGAATTTGAGTCATTTAACAATTAATATTAAAATCAACGCAAACAATATATTTGTAGTTTTTCTTAAAAAGATTGAACACTTTATTTAACATATTGGTAATTATTTCAATAAAAACATCTAGTGAGCCCCCGGGGGAATGGTAAATGCAGAGAATAACAGCTCTCATTGGTTTACTCACTACAAACGAGCATTCTATTTGGTTTTCTATGCTCATCTCCACGATTTCCTTGATTTCTTCTCCTTGCTTAGTAGCATCAGCAAAAATTGATGTTCCACCATGAATTGAATCCTTACGAGAATAACAGGAAACCATTTCATAATCATCCAAACTCGTTGCATTTACTTCCTGTGTTGTATACCAATGCTTCGAGATGCATAAAAACTGGGGCTTCATATCCATTTCAGAAATAAATGCTTCAAACTCCGATGTTTTATTTTTTAGACATTGTACGTTTTGATGAAAAATTCTATAAAATGTATTATCAATTTTTGATTTGTTAAATTTGATTTTTGTGTTAGTAGCTGCTTCAGTCAATGTTCCCTCATTTACAGGCTTCGTCTCAGGTGGTAAAAATAGTTAATACTGGTTCCATGGCCCCAGATGCTTGAGCTCATTACCAGATCCTTTGATTCAATCGGAACTTCAATCTTAAAGCAGCTTCTAAATTGATCCTTCCTGGTGACCATTTTTTCACATTTGCTTGTAGTGCCTGTTTTTTCTTCTATATATTGTTTAAACTCAAACTCAAACTCAAAATGCTTTATTGTCTAGAATGGTATTCACTGACAAAGCTAAGGGGAAGAGAAAAAAAAAGATTATACAAAACAAAGAAAGCACAGAATCATAATAAAAAGAACAGTACAGACAAAAATATATACGTATACATACCCACGCATGCACACGCAAAACGCATACATACACATAGTGCATAATACATAATACAGGCAAACTCAAAACACACCGAACATAGTTAAAAATTGTTAAAATTAATTTGTCAACAAAAAAATATATCATAATATACCACTACACAAACTCTATGCTTTATAGGGCTAAAAATATTAAAAGTTGTCATTTAAAAACTTGAACGCATACACTTACATATTATAAACAATACACACCAGATTTAAAATATAAAAAAGAACAAAAACTATAATGAATATACAGTTAAAGCAAGCTGAAGGCAAGCCAATACATAAATCAGCCATTATATAATTAAAAGTGACAAGGGCCAAAGTGTTAAAAAGTAGTGTATTGGATTACAAGTGATAAATAGTAGGAATATAGATTTAGATTAAAAATGGTCATCTAAAAACTCATTTACAGTATAGTAGGCTCTCGCACATAGCAGTTTTTTTAATTCTTTTCTGAACTTAACCGAAGTTGGAATCGACCTGATATTTGGAGGCAGATGATTGAATAATTTTTTGCCACCATATATGATAGAGTTTTTAATTTGTGCTGATGTTGGAATAGGGAGGGAGATCACATTAGTATCTCTTACATTATAATCATGCCTCGCAATTAATTCGTTTTTGTATTTTTCAAATACTAGGCATACAGTTTCCAATATGAATAAACAGGCAAGTGTCAAAATATTGTGCTTTAAGAACAGAGGACTGCATGAATCTCGCACTTTAGCTCTAAACATATACTTAATGGCTCTTTTCTGCAAAACAAAAACACTTTGAAAAAGTAGTGCAGAACAAGTACCCCAGAAACAAACACCGTACCGCAAGTGCGACTCAATTAATGAGAAATATGTAGATCTTATTATGCTACCATCTAGCTCATTACAAATAATTCTCATAGCATAGCAGTTTGATGCCAGTTTTGACTTTAAGAACTTAATATGACCTTCAAACTTTAAACGATTGTCAATGTAAAGGCCTAAGAATTTGTTTTCTGTATGATTTGGCAGGATACTAGCATCCAAGCGAACTTCACCCAAATCACAACCAAAAGACATTACATTTGTTTTAGAAATATTTAAAGTTAATTTATTTGCATCGCACCAAGTTTTAATTATTTCCATATCACTGTTAACAATTTTATTAAGTCTGTCAACGTTACTGTCATGCCAAAGTATCGTGGCGTCATCCGCAAAAAGGGTGAATTGGCCCTTCATTTTGATGCCCGCAAAGTCATTAACATACAATAAAAATAAAATAGGACCCAAAACTGATCCCTGCGGGACGCCAGAATCCAGTGTTGCATGTTCAGACATACAGCCACCAAAAGAAACACTCTGTACTCTATCCTTCAGATAGGATTCAAGCCATTTACGTGCTCTACCCCTAAATCCATACAACTCCAGCTTATGTAACAGTATAGTGTGACTCACGCAGTCAAAGGCCTTGGATAAGTCACAAAAAACTGCCGCAGCTGTCTCTTTCTCGTTCAAGCTGAGATATAATTTTTTCAGTAATGAAAATATGGCATCATTTGTGCCCTTAGCCACCTGAAAGCCAAACTGCTCCCGACTCAAGACTCCATTCCTCACAAGAAAAGCCATCATCCTCTTCTTCACCAGTTTTTCTACAATCTTAGAAAGTGTTGGCAATAGTGCTACAGGCCTGTAGTTTGAGGGTTGCTCTTGGTCACCCCCCTTGAACAACGGAACAACTGTGGCAATTTTAAGGCAAGAGGGAAAATCACCACTATAAAAAGAAAGATTTATGCATTCTGCCAATACATCTAAGGCCTCGTTAGGAATCTCCAAAAATATACGTGCAGAGATCTCGTCCCACCCTGCAGCTCCATTTCTTTTTAATTCTGAAATGGTTTCTTTGATCTCCCCCAGATCGGTTGGTGAAAAAAAGAACGATTCCCTAACAGTCACATTCTGTAAAAACTGTGAGTAACAAGTTCCGGAAGTTATCCCGCTTGAAAGAGATGAAGCCACAGAACAAAAAAAAGAATTCATATCCCCAGGAGACAGCCCCGAGTCAACATTAACATTAACTTTGCCCCTCAACTCATTTATAACCTTCCATGTTTCACCTTGCTTATTGTTTGCAAAATTAATTCTATTCTGGTTATAGACTTTCTTTGCAGCTTTGATTGTATTTCTATATATTCATCTATAATTACAAAAAACCTGGTTAAAATATAGATTATTTACAAAAAACTTTCTTATGTAATGGAGTGATTGCATATTCTTTGCTAAAATTTTTATTCCCTTTGTTATCCATGGTTTCTTAGATTTTTTCTTCAAAGTTTTTATAGGGAATGAGCAATCAAATGTATCACATAACAACTTGTGAAATGACAGTAAAGGATTTTCTAGTCCAAAAAGAAGATTCCAGTCAATAGTACTACACATTTGCGAGAACCTACGATAATTGACCTTAGTGTATAATCTACCCTTGCACTTTGATTGCTTATTTTTCCTATATTTTACAGAAAACCTACAGGAAATTGCCTCGTGGTCAGATAACCCCGCATTAATCACATTACAGCAAACTTTATTACCATCAAAGTTAGTGCACATATAATCAATTTGTGTTGACGAGTATTGAGTGATTCGTGTAGGCGCGTCAACAAACACAGACATGTTAAACGAAGTCAGCAATTGCTTTAACCTCATGGTATTATAATCGGTCATATCTAAAAGGTTTAAATTAAAATCACCAGATAATTATGTAACAGTTAATTGGTAACTGTGTCAAAAGTTCTTCCAATTTGAAGAGAAAGGTGCTTGGGTTACTAATTGGAGCCCTATATAAACATACAATGTATACATTTAGCTTATTGCAGACAATCATTGACAATTCAAAAGTCTTCTCCTCAACCAAGTAGTCAAATTTATTAAAGCTTACGAAACAATACAATTGTAGAATATCATCATGAACCAAAATCAATGTACCCCCATGTGTGGACTCGGAACGACAAAATTTGGCTAGTAGTGTATAATTTGGTAGAGCAAAGGGCTCTTCTGGCTTGAGCCAGTGCTCACATAGTAGCAAAACATGAGGATTAGATAGATTGTCTAAAAAAATTTGGAGTTCATTGACCTTGTTCCTGACTGATTGAATATTCAAAAGTACTAGGGTGATGTCAGTAATATCTGAGTGAATCCCAAAAAAGATGTCCCTGGTTCAACATCAGTTGCATTTATATCCTGAGAGCCAATCAAATGACACCCTTCAGCGGCACTATCAGAATCTTCAGGATTTTCTGAATCCCCGGTAGGTGAGTTGGCTATAGGTAACAGGTTGCTCTCGAGGTTATTGTCAGAAACAGTGATATTCTGATACTCTAACTCGCTACTGTCTATCTAACCGTCGTTTTTAATCCGGACAGAAACAAGATAGTAGATCTTTGTCCAAATCCTAGTGTAAACTGGTCAGAAGTACCCCTGACTGGTTCTGGTCTAGTATTTTTGTTAAATTTGTTTCTGGAATCACGTTTTTTCCACCCATTTTCTTGACGTTTTTCTGGCGCGGGCGAGGCTAACCCACACGATACAGTGGTAGATGAAATGAGTGACAAAAATAATGTAATAATGTATTGAATAACGCACTATTAGTCGAAAAAATTAATACCATGGAACCTGAAGAAAAGGTAAACAATCCAAATCCTAAACGGCTGTTATATGGGGATGTAGTTTAAAACGAAGCGATATCGATTGCAAACGCCGAAACGAACTCTGTCGGAAGTAATCGACCACAAAATTTCATCTTTAACAAATGACGGGAGAAATGGACAAATGATCCGTCAGGCTGTAGCAACACGCTCGCGCTAGTGGCCGGAACATTTAAATGGTCGTGTAAAGTGCGGGACACACAAAGAAAACCGGGCGGTCCTTAAAATAAAGGTTCATAGTCCTAAGCAAGCGGAGAAGTAAAATTTGTGTACGCAAATAAATTTTATGTTATTTTATTTGTTGTAATAGTTTGCTGTTTCACCTATAAAGTGCGTCAGCTAAGCGGAACGGAAAATTAATCGAGGATTTAGTAAATTTCGCACTGGTCCACTTGTAATTGAGATGTGCCTAGAGTCCCCATGCACTTGCTGCTAGAAGGTTCTAGCTATTCGCAGTGGCGCCTATACATTTCGAGCATTTGTTTTCATGTCTGTATAAATGCGTTGCGTTGAATTTGAATTATTATTTCGAAGTAACGATGGCGAGCAAAAGAGGAAAAACAATTCGAAGCGGTGCACGTGAAGTTATTGCGAGCCTTATAGAGGCCTGTACTAGAGATCCTGAAAATAATAGTTTGACTATTCCACTTTAAAATCGAACAGAACGCGCTGCATTTTACACTGGTGTTTCGGAAAGTAGTGTAGGAAAAATTCAAAGAGAACATAATGATCACTCATGTTCTACTTTACCTTTAAAATATCCTGGTAAAAAAAGACCCCGATTATCATACAAAGATAAAATTGACGATGGTGATTTTCAAGTAATTCGACGAACAATAGAGGATTTTTATATAAACTTGAGGAAGGTTCTGACCTGCAAACCCCTACTTCGTGCTGTAAAGAACAAAATAGATTTTCCGTACGGGTATAAAACCTTAAATCATCATTTATGATCAAATGGTTTTGTTTGGCGCAAGTGCCAAAATAAACGAAAATTGCTCATTGAGAGACCAAATATTTTTCACTGGCGGGTGAAATATCTATCAACTGTAAGGCAATATAAGCAAGAAGGACGCAATATTGTGTATCTAGACGAAACCTGGGTTGATAATGATATGACAGTGAACAAATGCTGGCAAAGTGAAAGTGTTACAGGTGTTGTTCAGGAAATCCGCTCTAGTAGTCGCTTTAGTATAGTTCATGCTGATTCAGAAGCCGGATTTGTTCCAGGTGCTGCTTTAGTTTTTCGCTCGGGACTAACAACTGGAGACTATCATGGACAGATGAATAGAGATAATTTTAAAAAGTGGTTGCTCGAGAAGCTTTTACCTAACATTCCTCCCAAATCAATCGTGGTAATGGATAATGTGTCTTATCATTCTCAGGTAGAAGATAAAGTGCCAACTAAATACTCTACAAAAGCTCATATGATATCGTGGCTTAAATCGAACAATCTTGTATGATTTAGTTATCACACTGGGATCTTCAAGTAGTGACGACGAAACCTCATAATTGTCAGAGGAAGACAACGATTTAGAAGGAATCGAACCATTAGAATCGCAGCCGTCAACCTCCAAAATGGCTTAGTTTTTTTTCATATATTTTGTAAAATGGTTCATAAAGTAGCTGTCAATAAACTGCTTCAAAATAATTAATTTTCTGTTCAATACCAGGTGTCAAAAAATATCTAATATTGCAATTAATATTTCAAAAACTACAGAACTCATATTTTTCCAAAATTAACACATCAATGTAGTTATGGTAGGGGAGCCAACACTGATTCCAGTGAACAAGATTTATCAAAATTTTAACTTATGCAGTTCGACTTTGGGCTATTTGGGTATGCCAAAAGTGACCGGTTTGTCTCCATCTGTCATATTACTTTGTACAGGGGGGCGTCATGTGAAGTACTATACAGTACGTTTCCTAATTGCGTGCTAATGTTTAAGGAGGGTGATTCTTGGATCTTTTTAAGAAAAAAGTTTAATGTGAACCTAAATGTCTTAACTTTGGAGTTACAGGGTTTTAAAAAAACATTTTTTTTAAATACACGTCTTTTATGCATAAAAAGGCACTTTTTATTAACAATCAGTTTTTGAAATTTGACCACTGGCGTGCATATGTAATTAACCTGGGTAAATCCGTATGCTCCTTAATGCTTAGAAGACGTATATCAAATTTCATGCAGTTATCTACTCTAGCATCAGAATTGGGATGAAAAAAAAATGTTTTCTTTTTAAACTTTACCATCCTGTATCACAAAAGTTAAGACTTTTAGGACATAAAAACACCCCCTTTAACATCAGCACGCAATGAGGAAACTCCCTGTATAGTACTTCACAATGACGGCCCCTGTATAAAGTAATATGACAAATGGAGACAGACGGTCACTTTTGGCATACCCGAGTAACCCAAAGTCGAACGGCATAAATTAAAATTTTGATAAATCTCATTCACTGAATCTGATGGTGGCTGCCCTTGTAAAATCTGGACTTGTAAATCATGTATCACTATACTAGGTGGTCCAATAATAGTGGACGTAGGCAGTAGCCCAAGAACCGTTAATGAGAGAACTCAAGAAAAAATATATTTATAGGTAAATCGATCAAGAAAAATTAAAATTAAATCATTTTAAAATTCGAAAGTTTTTGCAACACTAAAGAGATATAGAAGTGCGGTACACGAAAGAAAACAGATAAAGGTTCATTAAGCATAGTTACATTTTTTAATTATCTGAAGTGCGTATAGTCAAAAAGGAGTGCCACATTATTTAAAGAACGACGGGACACCACTGGTTTAAAGAGATTTCTTGGCCGACCTTCCTAAACTGATTGACTCCGACCGGTTTTCTTTCGTGTCACGAACTTTAACAGAAGAAGCCGAACACAATGACGTCAGCATTGAACCTAACAACCTGCCAGATGAAGTGTTAGAATTTCAGAGACAAACCAGAAAAAAAAAACAATACAAAAAAGGGCGGGAAAATACTGTTGTTTCCCCGAATAATTCCAGCGGTTTTTCTGGCGGCGAAAGAAAGGTTTGGCTATATATTAATCATGTTAAAACACAAGCAACAGAGAAAATTATACCAGTTTACATTAAAGAGAAACCAGGTTTTGAGGATGAAAGTATTTGCGTCAAGGAAATCCTGAGTGATGAGAATAAGCTGAAAAGGTTTCTTGCCACGGAACCCTTTCGACGAAAGGATGAACTATACGAAAACAGTTTCTGGCATCATATGGTGGGAATTAAAAGGTTCAAATTCGATAAACATAAAGAGTTTTTGGAAAATGCTGGTCAGTTTTTATAAATCCACACTTACCTGATACCCAGGTAGGGCTCCCAAGTGACAACAATGTGAGGCACAATGGATTTTTTAGTGCCTTCTATCTGAACATATTGTCTTTGCGCAATAAAGTCGGGGAGCTGGAAGCATTCTAATCCACTTAAATATAATGTTTTTGTTTTACTGATCACTGTCTCCTGAAGGAAGAAATACAACATTTGCAAATAGATGGTTTCGACTGTAGCTTACTTCTGTAGAATGCAAAATATACATGGTGGTGCAGTCATTTTTACCCGTGATGGAGAAGAGGTGAAGCAAGACATTATTACAGCCTTCTCTGTGGAAACAAGTTGTGAAGTACGTGCGCTTGAATTTACTAGGTTGGACATTGTGATAATAACGATCTATCGTCCCCCTAATGGTGATTTTGAGGTATTTCTGCATGTAATTGACAATATTTTATCACAGACTCTGGCATTAAGAAAGTATATTGTAGTGAATGGGGACTTTAATATTCACTTTGACAGAGACTGTATAGAAAAAAAAAGTTTTTAGATGTACTATCATATGGTTTTAATCAACAAGTATTTGTTAACACCAGGTTTAATCACTGTATAGCAGGGGCGTGCAGTCCATGGAAGCAAGGGAAGCCGTGCTTCCCCAAAAAAAGTACAAAACATCTTCTAAAATGTAATTTTTGAACTAGGAAACCATTAATAATAATAATAATAATAATAATAAAGCATTTATTTCCAACAGGTTACAAGACCCACTTATAGGAAAATCTAAATACATGGTTTGCAAAACACTAAGTTTAACATAAAACTAAATAGGATATATCATAAACAATCACAGAAAGAAAAATAAATAATTAGAAAAAAAGAAAATTATATAAAAATTAAATAATTATAGTTTCTATAATGCTTACAATGCTTTTGAGAGGGGTGGCAATAATATCGCAGACCCTGCTTACTCGGTTAAATTCACTGCATATGAAGTGCAGAGGACATTGCTTTATGAGATTGGAATTGCCGGAAGGGAGATAAAACACTGTGGTATGTCTGGCTTCCAGTCGAGGTACCCAAAAATTAATGCTCTCAAGGAGTGATGGACAATCAATATGACCATGCAGAAGTTCGTAGAGGAATTTAACCGACTGAATCCGTCTTCTCATTAAAAGTGATGGAACATTAAATTGGGTAAGAAGAGTAGTGTGATCGCAGCCTCTTGGGGGGTAGACACCGCTAACTTTAAATGAGACGTATTTCAAGAAGCGCCTCTGTATGGACTCAAGGCCAGTGATGTGACAATTATATATTGGGTTCCACACAATGGAAGCATAATCGAGCTTGGATCTTACAAAACTGTAGTATAAAAGTTTAAAGGTTGATAAATTGGTAAAATGTTTGCTATTTCTGATGATAAAACCTAATGACCTAGAGGTAGATCTGATTAACTGTTCCATGTGTGGAATGAATGATAGTCTTCCATCAAAAACCACTCCAAGATCGACAATGGAATGAACCCTATTTAAAGTAATACCATCCAATGCATAATTAAAAGCAATTGGGCTGTTCTTTCTATTGAAACTGATTACGTTGCACTTAGCCGCATTGAGTTTTAGCCGGTTTCTGTTGCACCAGTCACTCAGTATTGTGAGATCATTCTGAAGATCCTCACAGTCTTCAATACGGTCAATCGTGCGAAATACTTTCATATCGTCAGCATATAACGTATGTCCCGTAAGTTTTGGCACAAAATTGAGGGGGCTTGAAAATAGGTTGTAAAGATAATATATCGAGATGGCTTTGGAAACAAAAAAATGTTTATTTGCTTGACATTAGTTTGACAAGTCATTTTTTAAAGTCAGTTGCATTAAAATGTCTTATAAATTAGAAATACGAAAAAGTATTTATAATTTGGTTGGGCTGAAATAGTTCGCATTTTTCAAAACCAAAATATTTCACGCAGAAGTATTTACCGTACTATAGCCGAATGTGAAGAAGGAATTCCCTGTTTAAATCTTCCAAAAAGTGGAAGACCAAGAAGTTTCACGCGAGAAAGGACGGAAAGATTGGTAAGAAGAGCAAAAGACAGAGTCGGAGTTTCTACAAGAAAATTAGCGCGTCAATTCCGATCTTCAAAGAGTACAGTATGGCGGGAATTGACAAGAAATGGTCAAAAATATCGAAAAAGACGAAAGTGTCCTAAATATACCGAAAATCAATTAGCACGGATACCAAGATGCTGTCGAAATCTTAGGCGGATACATTTTTCAAATGAGAAAGTCATTATTTTGGACGATGAAAAATACTTTACCCTTGCCAACTCGGAAATCAAAGGAAACGATGGTTTTTATACGGACAATATAGAAGAGTGCCCAAACAATGTTAAATATAAGGAAAAAGCAAAATTTGCTGATAAAGTTTTGGTGTGGTGTGCGATTTCGATTAGAGGGATATCCAGACCTTATGTGGGTCGAGTTAGGGGGGGAAGCTTTGGATGCGGAAAGGTATATTGACAACTGTCTTAATAAATTAGTTCATTTTGTACACCAACATCACGTGGGAGATGATATAATGTTTTGGCCCGACTTAGCAAGCTGTCATTATGCAAGAGCAACTCAAAATTACCTTCGTCAAAATAACATACCTTTCGTACCAAGACAAGATAACCCCCCTAATTTACCTCAGGCCCGCCCGATTGAAGATTTTTGGGCATTGTTATCCCGCAAAGTGTATGATGGAGGGTGGCAAGCCGAAAATGAGGAACAATTACGGCGTAGAATTTTTAGAAAGATAGGCGAAATTGATGTTGAAGTTGTCCAGAACCTAATGCGAGATGTTCGCAGAAAATTGCGTCTAATTGAGCAGCACGGGCCCTTCAATTTAATTTAAATTATTAATTTTGTTAGTTACTAAGCCGTTAATTATAGTAAATAATAAAAGTTTAACCAAAGCTACATATTAAAAGAATATTTTGTTTTAAATTTTGTGCCAAAACTTACGGGACATACGTTATCAGCTTAGGACCCTGTATTGTGTTGATAAGGTCGTCGATAAAGATTAGAAACAACAAAGGCCCAAGGTTAGACCCTTGAGGTACTCCAGAGGTTGAACTGTATGAACGTGATTTGACTCCCTCATATTGTACATACTGCACACGACCAATAAAATAAGACCTGAACAAAGACAGGAGTCAATCCGACATCCCCAGGTGGTCAAGCTTTGACAGTAGAATGAAGCGGTCAATCTGATCAAAGGCCTTCTGAAAATCAGTATATATGACATCAAGCTGACCGCGAGCGTCAACGACCTGACAAGCCAGCTGAGAAAGAGAGGCTAGATTAGTTATGCACGATCTGGAGTTCACAAACCCATGTTGGGCAGTTGAGAGCATATTTTTGACGCGAGGGGAAATCACACCATGAACTAGAATCTCAAATATCTTGGAGAAATTACAAAGGAGCGATATAGGCCTATAATTTTGCAGAACGCTGGAGTCTCCCTTTTTTAGTATTGGGGTCACTCTAGTTGAAAGCATCATGTTAAATATATGAGTTAAAGGGTCAGCTAAGACACCAATGGAGTCTCTAACCAGAAAGCTTGGTATGCCATCAGAACCGGATGTTAGTTTGTCCTTAAGTTTCTTTGCTGTTCTTACGATGTCATCAGAAATAATATAGGGGACGTCAATAATCTCAGCATTTGATAAACTGTTTTGCAATCCATCAAACCGGGTTGATATCTTGTAGACACTATGGAAATAATTTGCGAACGCGTCAACAATTTCCTGGGAAGTGGTATATTCTGCTTCAGTGCTCCTCACCACACCCGGGATTCTGGAGTGTTCTCTCCTATTTTGCACGAAAGACCAAAAGTTGGTCGGATCCCTGGTGATATTTGTCTCAGCAGTGGAGATATATTGTCGGTATGTGAGATTGAGTGGTAGTTTAATTTGTTTTCTTAAGTTGTTATAACGTTGATAATAAAAGGCACTTTTATATAGTCGGTAGTCCCTATAGGCTTTCTCCTTTTTGAAGATACTTCTGATGATGTCCTTCGAAAACCAAGGTGGAAAACGCCTTCGCCGACTAACTTTGGTAGGAACGCATTCTAAGAAAATGCTATTCAATACACATTCATCACATGCTTCATTCACATTGTCAGTATTATAGACTAGTGTCCAATCAGCGTCAAACAAAAGACGATACATAAGTGGAAAATTAGCTTTCCTGAAATTAAATTCCTCACGTAGATTATCATTAACAGGGAAATTCTCGACATGAGGGCATGCTTTTATAAATTCAATGAAAAGGGCAGGGTGGTTCGGGTCCTCATCAACAAATGACGCATCAGTATAGTGTTCAACAGAACAAGTCAAATTTGAGAATACAAGGTCAAGAAGTCGGTCACTGGAATTCAAGACACTGTTATATTGAACGACATCGAGCAGATTTGCTAGTTCTTTGACCAGGACATGCTTGGGATCATGCGAATCACGGTTAACGTAAGAGGGTATATTAAAGTCACCCAACAGTATAAACTTGCTATCATATAAAAAGTTTAGAATCAGCAAACGTTCCAAAAATATCTCTAGCTCATTAGTATTAACAGATGGTGGAATATATAGAATCAGCAAACGTTCCAAAAATATCTCTAGCTCATTAGTATTAACAGATGGTGGAATATACATAAGAATAATATAAAACGTAAAATAGTTAACTCTACACTTACATCCTACAATGTCAATCGATGGAACGACGCTATTGACGTCAGACATATTTAACTCCACAGATGCGAGTTCATCTTTAACACCCAATAATACTCCTCCGCCCCTTGTTGCATCCACAATGTTATACTTCCTATCAGAGCGATATACCATGTAACCAGGTGGGAACAATTCGGTGCTAAGAACTTCGGGTTTCAGCCAGGTCTCCGAGATGGCTATGACGTCTATATCGCCGCTCGCTGCAACAGCGTTATAGAAGGTGCACGTTTTTGTATTCAAACCTCGCGTATTTTGGTAATAACACTGCAAGCTATTCGTTGAAACAGGTGGGTCATGGTCTGTTAGTTTTTTGTCACGATACTAGGACGGCCATTAGAGTATCTGATAACTAGATCAGCTTCTCCGTTTGCTTTCCTTTCCATCAACTCTTTCTTAATTTCATTAAGCTCCTCCAGTTGTATTGAGGTCAGGTCTGCTTCGATGAAAATCCGACGTTCACGTAGAATTTGTTTGTTTTTGGTTTTCAAAATCTTAATGCTATCTTGGGCATCATTAAGAGAAATTTTCATCGCCTTATGCCCGTTACGGTTTGGTTTTCCCATTCTAGTAATATTTGCTACAGTTATTGGTTGATTACATACATCACTTAATAAAGCAGCAATATGTGTAGCATCATGCTCTCCTTCAGGAATACTGTAATTAAAAATCATTATGTTCATCATCCGCTTCTGTCTTTCCATTACCTCAGAAACCAGATTTTCGCTAGCCTTATTTGAATTACCACTAGCCTTATTTAAATTGTTCAGTTCTGCTAGCTCTGAGGAGGAGTCAGACTGTCTATTGGCAACGGTAGCTGACTTATCAACCACTTTGAGCTCTAGTGACTCTAGTCGTTGTTATAGAGTTTCAATGCGCTTCTGAAGAATAGGTATTAGGCGTAGACCCTCCTGGCAGGCTTCACAAAAGTATTTTAAGCTTCGTTTTGTTTTAAGCTCAATTACTCTCAGCTCGGAGGTTGTCAAGTCAGTGCAGCCGTAATGATGTCTCTGTCTGCATCCGTCACATGGTACCGATTTTTCGCAATCATCTATATCCTTATTACATTTGAAGCATAATTGAGACATACTGGTTGATGATTTTTAGTGCTGAAAAAAGTCCAGTCGACAAAGTAAAGTATGATCCTTGCGCAACTGTGCCAAGAAACGTCCAAAGAAGAAGATTTGATAAAGTAACCTCACTTTCGGATGACGTACTGGAACTGATGACAGGTGGTTGGTTTTTGGCGGTAAAAAAAAGGCGAAATCAAAAAGCGGTAATTACGTAAATAAATCGATAGATCACATAGTGTTTTTATTTCTATTAGGAGACCAGAAAACGGCAAACTCACCGGGATAGGTATTTTTTAAATAATCACTAATGTAACATCAAAATTCTGTCAAATTCAGCGGCTCATAACAACAACAACAACTGTAACATAACCTATATATAATAACACAACATTAATTCAGTTTACATTAAAAATGCTAAAATATTATCTTAATTATCAAGCTCATAATAAATGCGGCTTTGACTCCGACCGAGCGACAATAGAAAATGGAATAGAACCTATGCGGGCCGCTAGCTTCTCTGCATCCAAGTCCTGTATGCTTGATTCATGTGAATCGAGCCAGAGGTTATTGAACTTTCCACCAGGTGTTTGCAATTTTTGCATTTCCGCGTGCTTTAAGTGGGGGCGGAAGCTATCGTTGGAGTAGGTTCTTTGTTTGAACGGCTATCCGTGTGTTGTGTGATACGTACGACGCGTCGTGCATGGTGCGATATGGAAGACAATAATACGGACTTGGATCTGCAAATACCGTCAACTTCGGCTGTCGGTAATAACGTTGAAAATGTTGGAGAATTTAGTAAGAATAATGTGTGTGAATGTGTGGTGTGTGTCTTAATAATAAAGTGATTTTCAACATTAAACTTTGCTGATAAACTTCCAATAATTTCCAAAGAAAGGGCAAAACCGCCTATTAAAAATTTAACAGCAAAAATGAAAAACTGTATTAAACGTTTTTATCCGGAAAAACAATACGAACAATTTAAATGGCTAACAGGGTGTGAAAATATAAGTAAATTATTTTGTTGGCCATGTTTACTTTTTGACAATGAAAAAGGTCTCTGGAATAAAATTGGTTTTTCCGATTTAAACAATTTCCATAAAGCTGTAAAAAGACACATTATGTCCAAAGCGCATTTGCAGGCCGTCATAAAAGAAAAAGTCTTCGGCAAAACCAGAATTGAACACGCCCTTAATAAACATTTGGAAATTAGTCACCGCCAACACAATGAACAAGTCTATAAAAATAGGCAAATATTAAGAAGGCTTATCGATGTTGTTTGTTTTCTCGGACAACAGGAATTGAGATTTAGAGGTCATGACGAAACAAGGGTTTCTTCAAATAGAGGAAATTTTCAAGATTTACTTAGTTTAATGGCTAAATATGATGTTTGCTTAAAAAATCATTTAGGGCAGTCTAGAGTTTTTCGCGGAACGTCGAATCGAATCCAGAATAATTTAATTTCCGCTGTTGCAACCATTATTCTAAAAAGAATTAAGCAGGAGATTGGCCAGGCGCGGTTCATTGCTATTGTTCTGGACGAAACACCTGATATCACTAATTTTAGCCAATTATCTATAGTAATACGCTACATTAAAACAGACGGAAGTATTCAAGAGCAATTTTTAGGTTTTAAGAATGTGTCCGAAAATCGTAAAGCAGATGCATTTTATACCGTGATTTATAACGTTACTAAAGAAATTAATGGAGAGAAAAAATTAGTTGCTCAAAGCTATGATGGAGCTGCAGTGATGACAGGACAATTAGGGGGTCTGCAAGCTAAAGTTCGAGAAACTTTAACACATTAAAGAATGTAAAGTATTTTTCGTTATTTTAAGTGGCATGGCTGCTTTTTTTTCCAAGTCAACAAAACGTACACAAGCTTTGGACTCCATTGTCCACAAACGATTGCTCAAAGTACTACTGGGTGGAACTATAATGGAAGACTTGTGTTAACAGTATCAGAAAATCGTGAATCATTGATTGAACTATTTGAGAATATAATAGAAAATAATGAAACATGGGACTCAAAAGCAATAAATAGTTCTAGGGGGTTTTTGCACTGTTTGAAACGAAATTTTAATTTTAATTATTTGTTGAACATATTTTCAGAAATATTTCCATTCTCGGACAATGTTTTTAATATATTACAATCAAACAAATGATATTGATTTTTGCCTAAAAAAAAGTAGATGATTTTAAGTCCATGTTAAGCCAAAAAATGACTTTGACTTATTTTGGGAGAAAACAATGACGTTAAATGTAGAGCCACATGCCAAGCGTCTTCGAACAGACAAGGTAGGAGATACAGACGCCTCTTTTATGAAATAATCGATCAAATTCAGCAACAAATAAACTATAGATTTAATGGTTTAAATGATTTTAAATTCCTCGAGCTCTGCAATTTTGATGCATTTAAAGGAAAAACGTTTCCAGAAGATGCGTTTAAATATCTTCTTCATTATGGCCAGTTCTTCGACCGAGTGTTACTGCGATCTGAACTAAAAGTGATTTACGAAACTGATGACATTAGCGCAAAAAATAACGCTAAGGAACTAATGCAATTTTTAAAAGACAAGGAGCTGGAAGATGCCTACACCGAAGTGTCGAAATTGTGTGAATTAGTATTGACAATACCTGCCACAAGTTCATAAGTAGAACGCAATTTTTTAACACTTAAACGTATAAAAAATTTCGTGAGGAATTCAACGGGGTAGGAGAGACGTTCGCATACATCGCTGTTGTCCATTGAAAATAAACTTCTCCAAAATATGTCGGAGCATCGACGTTTTTATGATGACGTCATTGACGAATTTGCAAAAAATGATCGAAGAATCGAATTACATTACAAATAGGTAAGTTTCTAAAAATTGCTTCTCCTTCTTAAAATTTCGCCTCACGCCCCTGCTGTATAGATAATGTTTTAACTAATTTTAACTGTTCGGATTTCAATGTTAATTTAAATGTTTTTGGTCCTGTCTTGTCAGAGCACTCTGCCATTGACATAACTATGAATGTAAGAAACTAATCTGCCTTTAAATTTCACAAAAATAACTTGTCGGCCAATAACTAATAGAGGGATGTTCCAAATATACAACATTCTAGAATCTAAAGGCTGGCAGTTTCTAAATGATGATACGAGGGTAAATAATAAATGTGATTCTTTTATTAATGTAACTGTCTGCGCCTTTAATGTGGTTTTTCCAGAGCGCCTCAGAAATAGTAAAAATCACTCATAACATCAAATGGTACAGCAATGACCTCAGAGTCATGAGCGAGAGACTTCTAGACCTAAATGACCTTGCGAGAGAGTCTGTTTGGGCGTGGTTGCATGATGAACTAAAAGCCTTCAGGAAAGAGTATAGGAGGGCCATTGAGCTTGCCAAGCGGAATGCTAACACCGAGTCTGACAACACCTCTAAAACAGCCGTGTTATGAGCTCCTTCCTCTCTGCAATGGGATGATGCGAGCTTGTAGCCTTGCAGACTGTAACTCGGAAGTTGATTTGAAGCCTTCCAATGTTCGCTGACACAGATGGCGTGACAGTTGTCATATTCGTTCAGCAATTCCTGAAGTGCATCTTGGCATCTTATACATAAATTAGAAATTTATTATTTTCTCTTTCTCTTCTTTAGGCACACCAATTTTAAATGAACTGATTATGTTCTGTCTCTTTGTCTGGAGTTTTTCACAACAGTGGTTGTTTATACTGTTGGTTTTTAGGTAATTTTCCACATCACTAGTTGTTGAGATAAAAAGTGCCTGGAGAGAGAAGAAATTCGTCGAGCATTTTAAGATTAACTGTATCATCCTTCAACTGGCCCATTTCTTATCGGCTTAAAACTTTTGGAATGTGATACAGGTTCGCCATCTATAATCGGCTCCATGGATTCTTGAGAAGGCCGCGCGGAAGATATAATTTGGGCGTGGCAAGTTTTGGCGATTTTCTTGCATTTTCAAGGATTTTTTAAGATTCATTGATTTTTCCATCCACAACCAGCAGTTTTCCTTGAGAAGGCCGTTTTTTTCTTCAAGTTCTTGTATGATTCCCTTCAATAACTTTGTCTCGGCTATTTCATCCTTAGAATTTGTATCTTCTATGCAGCATGTTAACCTGGTGTTGTCAATAATATTCACTTTTTCTATCCAATCTCTTTTAGTGCAAGAGGAGTAATAAACCTTGCCACACACTATACACACGAAACTACTGAATCTTTTTGTCTTACAGCATTCAAACAGCACTTTGTTAGTCTTACTATTTTGATGATCGTCTTGACAGGTCGACATCTTGATTTGGGTCGATATCGATATGGACCGCTCCCGATATCAAATTTTCACCTCTTTGTTGATAATTTTCGAGGTCCAGAAACGAGAGCAATAAAGAATTTTAGCGCTTCTCTTCAATTACACAGTGTCTTTAGAACTTGATCTTCAGAATTAACACATATTGCAGCCATTATTGGTCAATATTCGCAAAATAAAACACACATTTTGGGAGCGAAAAACAAACACTCCTAAGATGGTTCACCATTCTTTAATTGAGTCTCACCTATGATACAGAATAGCATTTTAGGGCAACACGTGCGAGTATCTATTGAAAACTCTCATGGTTTTGCAGAAGAGAGCAGTGAGATATATTTGCAATGCAGGTCCTAGAGAATCATGCAGACCTTTATTCAAGGCAAAGAAAATCTTAACACTACCTGTTTTTATATTGGAAACAATCTGCATGATTTATAAAAACAGAGAAAAGTTTCTCGTGGTTTTGGTAATTTCTGTTTGCCGATTCCTTCTTCAGCACTTACCCGAAATTTAATTATTTACGACAACAAGATGTGAACCATCTTCTCGAATTCATAAAAACTTACTCCACATTGGGGGTTTTTAAAAGGGTAACTAAACATTTTCTGTTGAAGAGAGCTTATTATAAGTTAGGGGAATATTATAGCGATATTTTTAATTAATCTTTTATTATCTTTCATTGTTTAAGTTTTCTCTGCTATATTTTTATTATACGTTTTCTGTTATTTTCTAAAATATGCCATATTCTTGTTTGTTATCTTTATAGGGTTGACTCTTTATGTGTAATTTGTCATTGACTTAGTGTTTTGGTACATAGTATTTTTGAATTTACTTTTTTTAAAATTGTTATTTGCTTTGTCAACAAGACATATTTCTTTGACAATAAAGCATATTCTGTGTGTAATTGTGAAAAAAATCACCCTCACAGGTTTTACATATCTTCATGTTTTAGCTTTCCTAGTTGGCAAAAAATATGTTTTATCAATTCCTTCGGTCCTCGTGTCGGTTTGCCTGCCTGTCTGTCCGTTCGCGGCATAGCAAGTATCATTTATGGATGACCTGGTAATATTTTGCTAAAAATCCAAATTTGCCGGAACAAGATGGCCGCCTAGTGCAAAATTTAAAAAAATTATTACAAAAATTTACCTCATATTTTGTACAGAAATCAAGTGTTACATAGGAATGAACTGATAATATGGTGGTATGAATATAAGACAGCAAAACAAAATGGTAGCCTAATAAAATATTTAGAATTAGCCAAAAAAAAACTACTTATTAGATTAATTTCAAATTTTTTCCAAGCATTGATTCAAGTTCTGCTTAGTAATCAACTGTTAACATTTTGGTACGAACCAAAATGGCGGCTTAATAAAATATTTAAAAATTCAGCCTGGAAAAACTACTTAATAGATTAATTTCAAATTTGGTGGAAGAATTAATTGTGGTATAGAGATGAACTGGTAAAACTGTAGAGCCAATTGAAGATGGAGGAATGAAATAATCATGAAAAAAATTGCATATTTTTAGTGTTAGATGCCAAAAAATATGTTTTCTCAATTCCATTGGTCTATCCGACTGTCTGTCAGTAGGCGATGTAGCTAGAAACTACTTACCCGATTGACTTCAAATTTTGATCAAAAATTAAGTGTTATGTGGGGATAACCTCCCAACCTGGTAATATTTTGGTAAAAATTCAATATGGCAGAACAAAATGGTAGTCTAATGAAAAAAAATTCTTACTAAAAAAAAGTTTTACAATTTACCTTAGATTTTAAATTTTATAACCTCAAAAGTGTCGTGTGTTTTTAAGTTTTTCCGTCAATATGTTTTCTCGGGTTTTTCATTAATTTACCAACAAAATATTAGTTTAATTATTATTCAATTTATTATTTCTAATAATTCATTTTACCCGAGATTAAGTAAAATCTTATCAAAAATTAAAAGCAAACATTGTCCTAACATTGATGTTGTATCTTAAATTGTTCTGATAACTTTATTTGTTTTGGAAAATGAACTGCAAAGTGTAAAACGGAAGATAGCAAAGGGTCTCTCTGGTCATGTGCCCAAGATGCACAGGAAGTTATGGGGTGAAAGACTGCCATCAAGAAGAGACATCAATGGAATAACTGTTAAATTTAACTCAAAATCTGATAAATCACTAGATACTGGTCATGATGCTTGGGACTACCGATACCCTATATATAAACAATTCTTAATTATAAAAGTATATATATATACACAAAACTGTGAGGACTTTAAAGCACAGTTATTTAGGTAGCAATTACAGTATATAGATGGAAAATTTCTACATCGCACATGTAAATATAAGATCTCTGGTTCCCTCATTTGCTGATATGAAGGAGTTTTGGCTGTAACAGAGACCCGGTTTTCATCAGAATTTCCTGATGACCTGGTTACTGTTCGTGGCTGTCAGTTTTATCAGAGTGATAGAGCAACCAGAGGTGGGGGTGGGCGTATGTGACAGTCAGCTTGAGATATTCGGTCGTGGATGTGTCAGCTGTTTGTGAGGTTGAAAGCCTTATAGAACAACTATGGGTTGAAGTAGTTTATAAGAACAGTAAAGTTTCAAAGTTGACGAACATTAAACTACATTTTTAAAACATTTTGTTTAGATTTATTGCTTGAAACAGAGAAATGTGAGAATCTCTTTAACAAAAAGCAAAAAGGAAATTGACTCTCGATGGGGTTGCCAAATTTATATGAAATTAAAACAACTACAACTGTAAAGAAAAAATTATGATAATATTGAAATTCTGTATAATAGACGAATTACTAAAATTTGACAAGTTATCTTAATAAGTATTAACAGAACAGAAATTAAAATATAAGATAAATTGTAAAGCTTTGAGGCAGATGGCACATCGGGATACTTGACATGTTGATGATTTTTTCTATTTGTTCCTTAAAAGTAAAATTTAGGAATTTTAATTTAGGAAAATAAATTAAATTTTACTAATTCTTACCTTCTAGATTAGTCATACAAAAAAAAAAGTCAGAAATATTATCTTTTCCTTCACGCCAAACCATCGGTATGCCAAAAGGTAGGCATTTTTGTTTCTTGGTGCTCCAACGTCGCAAACCTTCTACGCATGTTTTGCAGCATATGTGAGGAGCAGATGACTTGTTTTGGTCATCGAGTTTAAACTCAAAGTAGGCGTGGTACATTTTTTGCACAAAGCGTGTGATATTTAGCGTATGATTAAGAAAGTTGCTGGCCCACATATATAACAAAACCTGTCTGGGTCACTTTTACATTTTTTTCTGTTCATTATGAAAATAATAATGTTTAAACTTACAAACTAAAATACGTACTGCTGTTCAAATAGATTAATAATGACTGAGGCCTCCCTGTGAGCACCGGCGGAACAGAAACACGTGATCAGAGCAAACTATTCGCGCGGCGTTGCCAATAACGTAAAATTCCTGTAATTAGTATTATTAATAAATTAATATTATTTTTTTATGATACAATAACAACTTGACCTGATCAATCAAAATTCGTAATGTTTCTGATTCCAGCATGCAAAAATGGTAATAAGTCACCCAACAAAATCGTGACCTCAGAAATGTTGCAGACCAGTGTTATGTAAGCAACAAATAAATCATGTTGGAAGACAAATTAATTACCCCTTGACTGTCGCAACTTATATAGATGTTAGTCATAATACCCTTTGGATAAGCTCTTCAGTATACAGGCTATTATAAAAGTAATCATCAATGTTCCTTGTTAGGAACAATGACACAAAATGTGTCAGTGTTAACTGGGGTTTCTACTTACTGATATTTCAGGTTTGATACTTTTACATTTAAAAACAAGTGAGAGAATAAATTGGGAATTTAAAAATGTAATATACCAAAACTATTTTGTTTAGTCATTTTTTAATTATTCCTTAATATCTGCTGTAGAGAGTTCCTAACAAACATTTATATAATTGAGATTTTTTAAGGTTAAAATGAAATCAGTGGCAAAAAATAAACAGTCTGACTGCTAGCTGAATTTTTTCACCTTTTTATATATAACTAATTTGTTGCTTGAACTTCCATCACTAAAAATAAAGATGTGGCATCCTTTTTTAATAGGGTTGACAGATTTAGATTTTGAAAAAGCGGCACAGAATTATCTGGGTAAAAGCGCCGCAAGAAATTTTTTTTCACGCCCAAATTTTCTTAATCTGTAGCCAAATGAAAAGGTATAGTATATTTAAAAGTTCAGTAAAGTAGCAACCATTTTTTTTGCAGTGATTTTTTAATGGTACAACAAAAATCTCTTTATATGCCTTATTAACAAAATGCGATATATTTCCGGTAGGTTTTGCTAAGATTCTGGAAGCAGAAATCATTTATACCTATACCTGTGTGTCATAAATAAAAAAAACTTTTGTTGTGTAGATAGCTTTTTATTTCAGTTAGAGGTACTGAACTTATACATATTTATCACAAGAATTAATTTTTGGTAATATATCTCTGCCCCTAGGACTTTTTAAATATTATACAAAATTCGATGCTAGTCATTGCGAAGTTGTGTTTGATCATAAGTTCAGCTTTAAGGATACCAAGATCTAAACGGTTTCTCTACTTCCTCCATCCCATAGTCATTAAACTAAATATTCGTTCAGACATTGCATTCGAGTGCGGTATCAAAAAAATAAATTTGCAAATATTCTCAAAATTGTGTGCATTATTTTCCTTAAAAAAATGGACCCAGTGCTCTTCTGGGGTTAGATTTGTAGTATGAGAATCCTTGGATTTTTATAGAAACTCAGTAAGTAATACGAACTCTTCAAACAAAATATCTTCATAGATTTCAATGTTGAAGTTTGTAGCAACAATTAAGAAGTCATTTAATTTTACCAGCCTTATTCAACACCATACGCTCTAAGAATCTAAACTTGTTATTAAACTCATACTACTACCTACAGAATAATGCATTGGCGTATCCAGGATTTTGGGTTGGGGGGTTGTCATAGAAAACCCCTATTTTACATAGGTCATATACGTTAAATGTGCTTATAATATGTAAAATATAGTGATAAAAATGGTTTAGGCTTGTCTAGGGGGGATACTACATTCTCATTGACAAAGCTTAAATCTGTATAGTATCATTTTAAATGTACACAGTTCATAGATATTGTTAGTTCTCTTCTAGTTGGATAATAACAAAATCAAAGAAAAAAACATTAAGACAAGAACAAAAATATAGCTACATAAATCTCATACTAAAATTTCCTTTTCAATAGGACATACAATTTGCATTAATTAGCTTTAATACAAAAAGGTATAAAGTTAAGAGGTATAAAATAAGCTAAGACCAAAACATAATTTATTTTAAAAAAGTCCAAACAGAAAAAAATCAATAGAGTCAAGCAATGAAAATAGAATATTATGTAATACAAGTTCAATAATTAAAACATGACACGGGTACTAAAAAAACAAAAACAACCTAATTAAAGCTCTCTTGGAAAAATTCACTTATGTCATAGAATATCTCACTATTAAAAGAATTTTCAGTTCCTTTCTAAATTGGTCTTCACTACTTAACTTTCTAAGTTCGAGAGGTAAATGATTAAACATTTTTTGCTGTTGTAAATCACTGAGCCCTGACATTGACGCGTATTGTGGGTTGATAGACTAATATAAAAAGACATGGTAAAGTTACATTTTTTTGTTTTAAAAATAGCAGTGGATCTCGTATTTTTGCCTTACACAAATACTTTACAGCTCTCTTTTGCAAAATGCATATATTATTAAAGAGCTCGAAAGTAAATTCCATATCTTAAATGGGATTCAATTAATGCAAAGCATTTCGTCTAGTGTTCTCATCAGTTTCATAGCAGCTATGAGCTAATTTTAAAGTAAGTTGATTTATGTTGCCTTCAAATTTTAATTTATTGTCAATAATAATCAAAATAGTCACGTTAGCCATATCACATTTAAAAGACATAATACAGGTTTTATCAACATTTAGTGTAAGTCGATTTGCAGCGCACCAGTTCCTAATTAAAACTATGTCTTTTTCTACTCATTCAGATAATTGCGAGTGGTTTTTGTTACTCCATAAAATCGTGGCATCGTCGGCAAATAAAGTAATTTTTCCAGTAATATTGAGAAAAGTCAGGTCATTTATATACACTAAAAATAATATTGGCCCTAAAACTGAACCTTGGGGCACTCCATATTTATTTCTACGACAGGAGGATGCCTTATGTTTAAAATTCACGCTTTGTTCACGCCCCAAAAGGTATGATCTGAACCAATTGAAAACTACCCCTCTGATCCCGTACATTTCCAATTTCGTTAAGAGAATGCTATGCTCAATGCAATAAAACGCCTTGGACAAGTCGCAAAAAATAGCCGCTGCTGAGTCTTTATTATTAAGCTTCAAATATAGAGATTCCAAAAAAGAAAATGCCGCATCATTTGTACTACGAATTTACCACTTTAGAATCAGCATCACCTGGTAAAAAATTATAGCATATATAATCCAACAGAGTAGCCGAGTACAATGTAATTCTAGTGGGATCATTGAGAAACATTCGCAGGTTAAACGTTTCCAGCAAACTGCCCAAAGCTCGAATATTTACATCTAGCTTAGTTAAAAAGTTTATGTTCAAGTCGCCGCAAAAAGCAATATTTGAATTGAATGGTAATTCTGCCAATAGAATTTTCCACTTGATTCCTTTCCAGGAATTTGCTATAAACAGAAATCAATGTACCCCCGTTTCTATAAGCTGACTTACAATAATTATTAAGTAATACATAATCTGGAAAAAATATGGGTTCATCCATCCTGAGCCAGTGCTCACACAACAATACTAAACTAGGATAATCAAAACTATCTAAAAACACCAAAAGTTTGTCTGTCTTTGCTCTTACTGGCTGTATATTTAATAACATCAAAGTAAAGTCTCTTCCCACCCATTGATCTCTAAATAAGCATCATCATCCCCAGTCAAATTCCAACTATCATCTCCTGAACTGCTGATAATGAGTGATTGCACATTATTAGGCGATAAATGTTTAAAGCCTCCGGAACATGATCCGTTTTACCATAACTAATTGAACTATTAGCTTTTTCAGAGCCTTCAGTACATAGCACAGAGACCAATGATAGAACAAATTCACACACTTTCGAACTATTAAAATAAGAACACAGCAATTCACAAAAAGACCCTGCCATATACCTAAACTTATTTTCAATAAAACCATTTTTTATGACTCGCAGAAATTTAAATTTAGAATCGCATTTCTTAGCAAATTTAAGAATTCTATCCAGAGCAATTGACGTTGCAAATAAATACTCATAATATTTGAAACATACTATTAGATTTGTAAATTTACCTATCCCAAATATTTCCTTAAGCTGCGACACATTATAGTAATTGGCATTTTTTAAATCTAAACACAATACAACAAAATCATTTTGCGTGTATAACTCCGTCTGTAAAAATATGTTTTTCTATTTCCGATAAACTTGCATAAGGTTTTACTAATCCCTCAATAAATAGGACGATTGTTCAATAATCTGCACAATCAGCACCTTCTTCGCTCTGGTCTTATCTCTTACCATGTGTCGGAACCTTAAACGTACTGGATTGTAAAAGATATCTTGTTTTAAGAACAGCTAATTCATTTTGTAGTTTTCTCAACTCTAGCATACAATTATTTTTCTGCTGTCAATGTTTCAATGCTAATCAATAGTCTTTAATATCAGTAAGATCCAGTTTCTTTTGTAGTGATTCATTAAGATTGTGAACTTCGCCAGTAACAGACATAGCAGGTGCTTGCTCATGCGATAATGGACTGTGATATACACTGGAGACTATGTATGTGTTCTTTTTCTTTATTGGCTCTTTTGAGCCATCAAAAGTGCTTCCTGTAAACGATGTAATTCTTTATTTGTATCCCAATATCCCCTTTCAGTTTAGATATAGAAATTGTCAGGTTTTCATTGATACTAGCTAGATTCGTCATCACAAAAATCAAAAAAAATCTTTTAGCTCCTGTGTTTTTTTGGTACTGGAACTGAATTCATTGGGGCATTTGATAACAATCAGTTCAATATCATATCTGTAGGCTACCTGACCAAATTTGCCAGCATTATGTATAATATGACATAGATAACCGACAGGTAAAATTTTTTTGTTGTGTTTTTGAAATATAACACTTTGTGTTTTACCAAAATTAACTGAGGGATTGTCTGCACAGTAAACTGTTACATTGGAAAGAAATAAACCAGTTTCTTCTAAATTATGCACCAATCCTTTGGTAATATCGACTGATTTTTCCGAAACTAATGAAAACAATTTTAGAAGGTTTGTATTTACCCTCGAAAGCTTGTTAAAATATCGTACTACTGAAGGAAAAGTCTTAATGTTGCCTTTATTCCAAGAATCCGTTGCAATTACGAAAGGATGGTTTTTTAAGATTTCCTTTATGTCTCTCTTTTTTTAAATTTTTATTAAAATCATTTTCGCCACCAAGGCTAACCGAAATTTCACAGAGGCATATATTACATTTCGCTCTCTTTTTGTCATCGCGGTACTCGGATAACCAACTATACTTTTCTTTCCATAATAGATTAAATGTAGCTTCTCTTTTCGTATGTTTAACTTTTGAAGGTCCAACTGCATCTTCACAAGTTTGATTTTGAGCAGCATCCTTGCGCAGTTGACCTTTAAAGTCGCTATTGCTAATATCGTCATAGTCATTATCACATTCAGCAGTACCCACCCAGTCAATTTCCGATGAATCTCAACTATCCGTATCCATTACGAGAGTCCTGAGTCTAAGAAAGTAACGTAGAACGTGAATAACATGAGCCGGTAGCCATTAAAACAATATCAAATTAATCCTTAATCTTAAATCATAAAAAAGCAAGTGAAAATCCCCGCTACCTAGTATAAATAATTGAAACCAGGCAACCAACAATTCGTTTAGACGCTGAACATGAAATAGAAAACCTATAAGGGTGCTGACGGCCGGAATTAAAATAATTTTTCTCACAATACAATGAAGTGTTGGTCGATATTTTTCTGACTGACAAAAAATCGGGACATATTTGCATATGTTTTTAAAAATCGGGACGTTTTGAATTTAATTCGTGAAGCGAGACAGTTCGGGAAATATCTTAAAAATCGAGACTGATCCGCCTGGCAACCCTGTTTTTTAATGAGCACTCTTCCTTCACTTCAAGGGTAAAAATCTTTTAGGGGAAATTACTTAAACATATACTATATCTATCCTTTTCAAATTTTGCATGCCAAACAAAGGCATGCAATCTTCCTTCGGTTTTTAGCTGCGAGAAGTCTAAAATATTATAAAAGATGTAGCTGTACTAGTATAGGTGTACTAATACTTCAAATTCAAATTAAGCTAACTATTAGATTGCAGATTCTGTGTGTATAGTTAGGTGTTATTAAAGCAAATATTTTCTTTCCCAGCATGCTCAACACATTGTTTATAGTCCATTAAGGAATCTGACTGAGAATTTTGAATACTTTTGAGTGAGTGTAGTATTTGATTTAACAATTCGGCTTTGTAATAAAGTTCCTTGTAATTTTATAGAATTGATCATCAACAAACTCAGGATTTTTATTTCTTTTTGGACTGTATCAGTCTTGTAATATTATCGGTTTGATTTCTCAGTTTATGTTGTTCAAACGAGCAAACTGAGGCATTATCTAATTCGCTTGGGGGAGTATGAGCGGCACTTTCTTTTGCTTTAAAAACATTGTTGTAATTTTCAGTATTATCTGTAATTAATTTATCGTAGGGTTTGCTAAAACTTTCACTGATGACTTTGAATCTCCATCATCTGATGTAATCTTTTTTTGTTATTTGGTTTCATCGCTGTAAGTTTTTAGAAATTTGCATATCCCTATTAAATATGATACGATGTTCGATCTCTATATTACGCTTAATGCTTGTGCAAAATTTGAAATTTATCAAATGCATACCTGGGAGTGTGATTTTTCATGATTACAATAATTTTATTTGGCCTCCATTTTGTTCCGCAACTTGAATTCATACCACAATTTTACCAATTCATCTCTGACCACACTTAATTCTTGCACAAAAATTTTAAATCGATCTAATAAGTAATTTTTCAGGCTGATTTTGTAAATATTTTATTAAATCGTCATTTTGTTTTGCCATCTTGGATTCGTATCAAAATTTTACCAATTCATTTCAACAATACTTGTGTTTTGTGCAAAATTTGATACCTAAGTAGTTTTTCGTAATGTTTTTTTTTCACATTTCTCTATGTTGTCATTTCACATAACCCTTTAATTTTTGACCATACTTTGAAGTTAATCGGCTAAGTAGTTATTTAGCTATGCCACGAGCAGACAGACCGACGAAATTAAGTAAAAGCGTATTTTGGCATCTAGGGACCCTGAAATGTGAAAATCTAAAAAATCTCAGAGGGTGATTTTTCAGGATTAAAATTTAAAAAAAATTGCATATTTGAATTCGTCGCCATATTTAGTTTAGCACATCTTTCCGACGTCAAATAATTCGGAAAAATCCCTAAATTTATAAAAAAACATACTATGCTAAAATAAAAACACATTATCATATCTTAATCTAAAGGGAATCCTTCAGTTGTATGCACATGATACTTGCCTTACGTACTTTGGCACTAATCCGACGGAAACCGAAGTAGCAATCAAGAATGACTTGCTACCGAAGTAGCAATCAAGAAAGGCTCAAGTTCTATAAACTAACTTTGAACACTGCAAACTCAGAGTTTATGATTATGGCAAAAAGAACAGTTTGGAACCACATGCAAAAAAGTTTAAAGGGAACCTAGTTGGACAGATCTACATACATTAAATACCTTGGATTGTACATAGATTCAAAGCTCACTTGGAAACAGCATATTTTTCACTTGGGCAAAAAAATCTCTCCAGCAGTGGGAAGTCTTAGCAGAGTTTCCAGGATTCTTCCATTAACCCCGAGAAAGTTCCTATATAATTCATTGGTTCATTCACTCCTATTTAACCCTTATCTGGAGCAAAACCTCTCAAATCAAGTTAAAACCATTACAGGTCTTGCAAAATAGAGCTATTAAAAAAGTCTTTAACCCTCCTTTCTTTATCCAACAAATTTACTTTATCACCCCAACAAAATTCTCGACATTCTTTCCCTGTACTATATGTATATATTAAATTTGTGTATTCACATAAGAGTCAATTTAATTATTTTTCCACAAAAATTAAATTTTAATAAATAATTACAATATTAAGTATTTATAATAATTCAATTTTAAACAGAATTACAATACAAAGTATGTATATTAATAAGGGGAGTTCAATTTATACTTTATATTTAATAATGAGGACTCAAGAACTAACTTAAGGTAGGTTCATGTTCATGTTCTTTTTAATTTTTTTTTAGTTTAATCCGTAACTGGAGTAATAACTTTTTCCATAATGGCTGACTGTGTGCCCACACATTCTTAATGACTAATGTTATTCTTAAAATGTAACTGACACATGACAGCTTGATTTGTAAAATTAAAATATAAAATGTATACTAAAAAAACTATAAATTTAGACATTTTGCAGTGCCTATCTTGCAGAAAAAAACAAATTAATTTGCAGAAACCCCCTATTAATTTATAGAACCCACTAAAAACCAAAAAAGTTACTTAAGTTTGCAAATGTGTCACTCCTAAAAATGTTAAATAACTACGCGCATGCGCATAGGATGGCGTAGAATTTTTTTTCTTGGGGTAATAAGGGGGGCGAGCACATAATTTTTGTTGTTGACAAAAAAAAGTCCTCACCTATATATGAATAACTGTATAACAGGATTTTTTTCCGGTAATGGAAAATATAAACATTTCGTAGCCCACAGTCTTTGAGGGGGGTAGTTACCCCCCTTATCGACACCCTTGTGCCCATATTGGCCAAAATTTTAGTCATTAGCCAACAATTTCTAATTTTATATACTTGATCCTTTACAAATCCCCATACTCCGAAATCCATTTTGGTCATGTCGGGTGAGCTAGGCGGCCATGGCACTGGTCTTCTTCCAATCCAATGTTATCCAAAGGTTTGATTTAAGAAATCAATAATTGGTCACCTATAATGGATGGGTGCTCCACCATGCAAAAACCACAAACGTTCGCTAGTTTCATTTGGTATATGAACTATCAATTGTGGTAAGTGATTTTTCTAAAAGTCTTAATATGCCTCCACATTACCATTTCTTCCAAAAAAAATGTGGCCCAACGACGTAGTTACCTAGGACTCCTCCCCACACTTTTAAAGTCCATCAATTGTGTGTGTATAACGTGTAACGTCTAACAGAACACGAAGCCTTTGTGCACTCTAACTGTCGACGGAGGATCCCAATCCATTGTTCAGAAGAACCTGTGAAAAACAGAGAAAATCACGACTCGACGTCACCAACTCGCAGTCAATCTACGGATTAGGAACACCTAGTGAAACCCCTGGTAGAATTTGCTGCAGAGAACACGACGAAGTCTGATGTTTCTACTAGTAACGTAAGTCTGAATCATCTCGTTTATTAATTTTCTTTTTTCAATTTTCCAAAAATATTGAACATTTTATTCAAATTTAAAGAAACTGTTCGATTTTTCAATTTTGATAATTAGTTAACGAAAAACTGAATTCAAAAACAAATTTCAAAAATCCAAAAGAATGTTTTAATTTCAAATTTTGATTATACAGTTAATCAAATTTCAAGAAAAAAAAAAACAACTTGAATTTTGTAGATTTTAGTATTGCTTTAATTTACGTTGATTTGTGTACTACTTTATGTACTGCCAATCAACCTAAATTCTTAATTTTAAGTTCGTATCCTTTTTATATAATATTGTGTGCCTATATTATTTCATTTTGATATTGTGATATATTGAGCAACCATGACTGATAACGAAAGACAAAATGTCCCTGAGACACCCGAAATTGAACCGTATAAATTATCTGAAATATTTTCGATAATTCCTGAATACGATGGTGATCAAATTTTTCTCCAAACATTTCTCAATGCTTGTGATTGTGCTTACAATATGTCTACACGCGATCAAAAAGATTTATTAGTAATCCACATAAAAAACAAATTACGTGCAAGAGCAGCGCAGCTAATAAGCTCTCGCAACCCTATTTCTTACTTAGAAATAAAACAACTTTTAAATTCTCTCTTCGGAGATACGCGAGACTTGTCTTCTTTAATACAAGACTTACAACGTATCAAACAATTACCAAATGAGAGTCCTTTAATCTTCCTCAACCGACTTCAAGTACTAAATGCAAAAATGCACGCTAATATACAAAAGTCTAATCTCACCCCACAACAGAAACAAGCTCAAATAATCCTGATCGAATCCATGTCCCTGAGCACCCTCTTAACTGGTCTCGAACCCCGTATTGAACATATAATTCGTGCCAGTAACCCAAGAGATCTTCTTGAAGCCCAAATACGTATTCGACGTGATCTTCAATTATCCTATTTCGAATCTCAAAAAGTTTCAAAACCGAACCCACCAAAGCCATTCAATCAACCTTTGAAAAAACCAAACTTTCAAACACAAAAATGTTTTAAATGTGGACGTATTGGTCATTCAGCAAATCAATGCCATGCCAATAACGGTCAACCACGTCCCAATTTTTCCCAAAACTCAAATTTTCGCGACCCCAGTTTGCCCCGCAAACAAATTCTTTTCAGTCACATAGACCAAACATGCAACAACAAAGAAGCCCAAATACGCAAACCCCAAATATTACAAATAACCAATCAAATCAAAATAATTTCCAACGTCAACCGAATTTTAATTATTCTCGACCCTCAGTAATTCAGAAAAATCCCAATTTTAAAGCTCACTTAGTTAGCACCGATAACAATCAAGAAAAATATTTTAATGACTATTATCAAGACTATCAACAAGATTACCAAGATCCCTCATTCTTTTCTTATGAAGACCCCTCTACTTTACAACAATTTCTTTAAATCCCTTCCTTGCTATAAATCCCAAAAATCTTTACTATATTAAAGACGCAACAAATACTTTCAAACTACTCATAGATTCTGGTGCAGGTATTTCAATTTTCAAAGAAAATACAGTAAAAAACTTTCCAAATCGTTTCCCTGAAAATGCAACAATTCAAGGCATTACCGAACAAAAACTTTTAATAACTGAATCAACTTTGATAAATTTTAACAACGGTAACCCTCACAAAGTCTATATTTACAACTTAGACATTGATTTTGACGGAATTCTAGGTCTTGACTTCCTAGAACACTACGAATGTACAATCGATTTAAAGAATAAACAACTTATTACCAGTTTTAAAACACTACCACTGTATAAAGTTGAGGACAATTACTCTTCAACAGAACTCGAAACATACGAGGCAAATAAAAATAAAATAACTATACAAGGTAGAACAGAACAAGTTTTTAAAATAAAATGTCATCTAATCAATACCGATGCTATTTTATCCCGAAAAGAAATAGAAAAAGTACATATCCCAAATGCCCTTGTCCATGTCAATCAAAAATGCGAATTTTTGACAACAATTATGAATGCGAACGCAATCCCAAAAACAATTGATTTTTCAAATATCAAAATAGAACCATTTTCGATACATACACTTCTTAATTTCAATCTTCCCGAATCTCCCGAATTTCAAACTTCAAATAGAATCCCGACTATTAGATCCCAGCTTAGACTTGACCATTTAAACGAAGAAGAAAAAGAATTAATCACAAATCTTTGTGTCAATTTCGAAGACATTTTCTATCTAGAAGGTGACAACCTTTCCTTCACAAGTGAAATCAAACATAAGGTAGACACGAATAATACAAAGCCCATTTTTACTAAATCTTATAGATATCCCAAATACATAAACAAGAGGTTAAAACGCAAGTAAACAACATGTTACAACAAGGTATAATTAGACCATCAATCTCTCCCTGGTCATCTCCCGTTTGGGTTGTACCGAAAAAAATCGACTCTAGTAATAAACAGAAATAGAGAATCGTAATAGATTATAGAAAATTGAACGAATCCACTGTTAATGATAAATATCCACTTCCTAATATCTCAGATTTACTTGACCAACTTGAACAGTGTCAATATTTCACTACTCTTGATCTCGCTTTTGGTTTCCGTCAGATAACGATAGATTCTAAAGATATTTGAAAAACAGCGTTCTCAGTAGAAAACGGTCATTATGAATTTTTACGAATGTCCTTCGGACTAAAGAATGCCCCATCTACATTCCAACGTGTAATGGACAATATTCTTTTAGGAATCTTAAACTTGTCTATATGGACGATATTATAGTTTATTCCGCTACAATTGACGAACATATCCATCGATTACGCGAAGTTTTCAAACGATTAAGAAAAGCTAATCTTAAAATACAACCAGACAAATGCGAATTTTTACGCAAAGAAGTAGCATATCTTGGACACGTAATAACTAAAGACGGTGTTAAAACAAATCCAGCAAAAATTGAATGTATTCAAAATTTTCCCCAACCAAAAAATCCTAAGGATATAAAATCTTTCCTTGGCTTAGCAGGTTATTATCGACGATTCATTCCTAATTTTGCGAAAATTTCTAAACCACTTACTCGTTTACTCAAAAAAGAAATAAAATTTGACTTTGATTCTGATTGCAAAGAATTTTTTGACGAACTAAAAAAATTGCTAATTTCTGACCCAATTCTTATATATCCAAGTTTTGACGAACCATTTCTTTTGACCACAGATGCTAGTGCTTTTGCAATAGGCGCTGTGTTATCACAAGGACCTGTAGGAAAAGATTTACCAATTGGCTATGCATCTAGAACCCTATGTAAAGCCGAAACAAATTATTCAACTATTGAACGTGAACTCCTTGCAATCGTATGGGCAGTAAAACATTTTCGCCCGTATCTTTTTGGCAGAAAATTTAAACTAATCACAGACCACCGCCCTCTTACTTGGCTTTTTTCAATCAAAGACCCAGGTAGTAGACTCGCACGCTGGAGACTTAAACTCGAAGAATATGAGTATGAAATAATTTACAAACCCGTTAAGATCAATAAAAACGCAGACGCATTATCAAGAATTAAAATTAATCATTTTAATCAATGCGCAAAATTCCAATCAAAACTCTATTTTTGCGACAAATCAAGACGATGTCGAAAAATCTAATAACTCAAATTTAAATTTCGATGATGAAAAAATAACTGAAGATTACAACACATTTGCTAATATGTACGAAACAAAATCTTTAATTGATTATTCAAAAATTGAAACTTCAAACGAACAACTTCTAAATAAATCACATAAAAACATAATAACCTTTTTTCAACAAAAGTATTTAGGAGAATTACATCATGAAATATTAGAAGACATTTTTGAAGAAAATGCAGTTTTTTCAATACAAAGACTAAATATTTTCTCTAGTAAAACAGTTAAAAATCGGAAATATTACATAATTCCTTTGTTACTCGATCCAGAAAATGTAGTCCAACATCTTTTCTATATTATTTATACAGGACAAAACGAATTTGACCTTTCGTCAACATATTTTCTTGAAAATAAAATAGACTTTTCTATTCTTGAAATATTTTCATTAATCTTTGCAGACAAAGATATTAAAATATGTATTTGTCAAAATATTGTAACCATCCCAGATAAAGACCAAATACCAATTATATTGGAACAATACCATTTAGGCAAAAGTAATTTACATCGCGGAATTAACGAAACTTTAAGACGCATCAAAGAAAAATATAATTAGCCCAGAATGATTAAAGATGTAGAAAATTTTATAAAAAGTTGTGAAACATGTCACAAAATTAAAATATGCCGAAAAAATTTAAGCAACCCTTTAGTGATAACAGAAACACCGAAAACACCATTTGAACGAATAAATATCGATATATTTGAATATCCATGTAAGAACTATGCTTTGACAATACGAGACGAACTTACTAAATTTACCCAAGCTTACCCAATTGAAGATAAAACGGCAAAAACTATCGTTAACACTATTATATTATTTTTCCAACATTATGGTACCCCATTACGAATCCATTGTGATTATGGCCGTGAATTTAATAATACACTAATGAAAGACCTATGTGAACTATACGACATAAAAATAACATTTTCAAGTGTAGGTCACCCCCAATCAAACGGCTCTCTAGAAAGATTTCACGCTACACTTAGCGAAATGATAAGAGCTAATCAAACCGAAAACCCACATGAACATCCGTTCAACGTACTTCCGTATGCTGTTATTTGTTACAATAACACGAAAAATAAAACCCACGGTTTTACGCCCTTTGAACTAATTTTCGGACATACTTCTTCTAGACCCCCTGAAATCCTATATAATGAGAAAACCCTTATATCAAAATACATTCGTGATTTAAACAATCGTATGCAATTTCTTTATAAATCTGCTCGTGATAAAACGAAACAACAAAAAGAAAAAGCAAAAGAACGTTTTGATCAACATGTTCCCAAACATCCTCATGAATATAAAATAGGTGAAAAAGTATATGTACGCGAATGCCAAATTAAATATAAAGCTCAAAACAAATTTAATGGCCCTTTCGAAATTCTCGAAATTTATCAAAGCTCAGCCCTCTTATTAAATCCTAATACTAAACAAAAATCTAAAATAAATTTTGATAGATTAAAACCATACTACGAGCAAATTGCTCTTCCAGGACCATCCTCGGACTGTCATCAGTCGTCCAGTCCCAATACTCCATAAGTCCAATTAATAACACGATAGGAGTCTTCTTTCATGAAGAAGCAAAAATAAGAATCTCTAATGACAAATGGACATTACTTGTATATAAAGATTTAAAACCAATTAAGGATACAATTGTAAATAATGATAGAATTTTAGAAAACCTTATAAATAATATCAACGAAGACGTACCACGAATGAAAGCATTTAAATCTGAAGTATTAACACACATTAGTCTCCTTAGACAAATATCAGGACCTGTAAATCAAAGATATACAGAGACAATGGCAGATACTAAAAAATATTGGAAGTGGAATTTTTAATGGTATAGAAACATTTTGGAAAGCAATTACAGGAAACTTAGATGCCTCCGATGGCGAATACTTTAATGACTGTATAGAAAAAATAACACGTGATGAATATCAAATCGAAAATCTTCTTAAAAATCAAATCTCAGTAACTACCTCAGTAATAAAAGAATTTAATTCAACTATTCAGAAACTTAAAATTGACGAAGAAACGTTCAATAATGATATTATAGAAATTCGAAAATCAATACTGGATATTTCTGATGATCTGAAATATTATTCCTCTCAAATAGAAATATTAAACATTTGCGAACTATTAATGGAAAGTTATTCATTTCTTGAAAATTCTTTGAATGATATTATAAATTCAATTGTTTTCGCCCGTTTACGGATTTTACACAGTTCAATTATTACACCTTTTGACTTAATAGAATCACTAAAGCACATATCTCAATCATTGCAAAGAAATAATTTAACTTTGTTAATTTACCCTTCAAGTGTGGCTCAATATCTCGAAATCATAGAACTAAAGGCATATCAATATGATTCAAAAGTAATGTTTGTTCTCGAAATCCCATTAGTTGATCCAGAAAAATATATTCTCTTTCATTTATATAAAATACTAATTTTGGATAATCGAACAGGTCTTCACCACATTCTTTCAATAACAAATAATTTAATTGCGCGAAACGATGATTCATTATTATATATCACAATTCGCAACTTGGAATCATGTAAATCTTTGAGCAGCCGAACACTAATATGTTCCAACATCCTGCCATATCCAATAGACAGTGACGCTGTTTGTTGCCCAGTTACTACGATTAATCAATCGCCTTCCAAGAACGTGCCAAGTTTCAGTTATCCTAGCCAAAGACTATCATGTGCAAGAACTTAATCAAAACTCCTGGTTAGTTGCCGTTGCAGACCCTCTACCTGTGACTATTAAATGTGGTTCCAGAGAAGTTGTTACCCAAACAATCAGTATCAACGCCATAATCAAACTTCAACCAGAGTGCAGTGCATTTATTGGCAGCACCAAAGTTCTAGCGAAGAAATTTGTAAATATTTACGATAATGTTACCTACAGCAACGTTCCAATCCAAATTCCATATGATTGCTGCAGCCATTATCCTGAGAAGATTCATATACCAGACTTGAAGCCTCTTAAGTTACACGACATTGACACAGAAAACTTAAATATCGCTCAGAATAAATTAAATGAATATTCTGATCAGTTGGACAGACTAATCAATCAACCATTCGTAAAGAAACATATCGGTTGGTTTACGATCCTGACCATAACTCTGATTATCAGTCTAATTATCCTGTACATATTTTGTAAATGTTATAGAAGAAAACCTAAAAACCTCAGTATTGGAATTGTTAATGCCAATAGTGATGACTACCCACCTTCTCCACCAAGGTCCAGAACAAATTTTGTACAATGGAGAAGAATATTTCCAAAAAGGCGACCAAACATACGTGTTGGTAAACCAACAGAAGAATCGGAAGAAATAGAACTTAACCTGAACAAACATTCAGCTTGAAAGTTGCTTCCACGTACCAACTTTCATCTTG
The DNA here is from genome assembly GCA_030620095.1 of Kuschelorhynchus macadamiae. Classification (NCBI taxonomy): domain Eukaryota; kingdom Metazoa; phylum Arthropoda; class Insecta; order Coleoptera; family Curculionidae; genus Kuschelorhynchus; species Kuschelorhynchus macadamiae. Next base: position 116,253 of record JAUTXW010001724.1, read on the forward strand.
ATGGGGGAGTTGTTATATCTATTCTCACCAGCTATTTCATCATACAAGTTATGCTAACCTTGGTTCCCAGACTATCAGCTATCACCCGCCAACGCAGTTATTCAGAAAGCCAAGCTTATCTCAATAACAAAGTATCACATATCAGTCAACAACGTAGATCATCCTATTCTCATAAACAGCAGGTGTTACTTGTTTACGAAAACAAGTCTATACCAAGAAAGCTTCATCAGCAGAACCCACGTCCTGACCCAAGTGTTTAAGAACGAAGTAAACAGTTCCCACTGAGTCAGCATAACGAAACATATAAATAGTTATTTTTCTTTGTATAAAGTTAGTTCAGTACAGTTCAGTCTAGCTTGAATTCATTTTGTTAAACGTTACTCTGTAATTTTGCAAGTTCAAATGTATATATTTTAATTTGTATTTTTTTGAGTAATAAAATAATTTTTTAAAAAGTAATTTGGCAAGAAAGTGATTTAACTTATATATATATATATATATATATATATATATATATATATATATATATGTATATTTGATATATATATATATATATATATATATATATATATATATATATATATATATATATATATATATATGTATATTTGAATATATATATATATATATATATATATATATTTCGTTTTTACGTTTAACAAAATATTTATAGTATATATATATATATATATATATATATATATATATATATATATATATTTGTGTTATCTATGCTTCTTCTGGTTGAATAGAGTCCAGATGATGGGTATTCTGTTGAATATAATTTACTAAAGTACAACGATTTTTAAAAAGTAGTTCTGTTAACTCTTAATATGTTATTTGATTTTAGGTGACAGCCTTGAATGTGCAGTATGTCTACAACCCTGTGTGCATCCTGCACAACTACCATGCGGACATATTTTTTGCTATTTATGTGTAAAAGGATTCGCAAATCAGAATAAAAGGTGTGCTATGTGTCGCCAAGAAATTCCAAGAGATTTTATTGATCAGCCGCGTCTTGTACACACTCCATCATTATTAGATGCTACTGAGAGTTTTGATGGAGGATATCAATGGTTTTATGAGGGCAGGAATGGTAAGAAGTTTAACTCATAATCTTGTTTAAAATTTTCTATATTCTATAATTCGTTTTACATACATGTTTAATCGGGCAACAAAATAGGTATATTAATCAGTGTGTTCCAGTTTTCATAAATTCACCCTTATAACTCCATTACTAGTGATGGAATTTTCTTTAAATTTGAAAGATAGGTGGACTTGTAGCATCTAACCCCTATGGTAATATAAAAAAAAATTTATCAGTGGCATGCTGTTATTGGGAGGAGAATGTGGTTGATTTTTCAAAGAAATATACTAGGACCTCACTAAAACAAATATTTTCTGTCATATTTGGATTTAACATCTAATATGAATACTAAAAATAAAATATTTTGGTAAAAATCTATCATAATTCAAAAATGTAATTCCATTTTTTTTTCTTACTGTTATTTTGACCATTAAAAGATTTGAAAAAAATTTTTTTTCCAGTGGCGATTTTAAGTAAAGTGTTCAATTTTTTATAAATCCACCGTCATGTGTATCCAGATTCCAATAACTTTATTAATATAAAAAAATACTTTTGCCATCGACGATTATGTTACAGAGGAGGCGAAAGTGGTTGAATTTTTGGAAAACGTATAGTTAGGACTTAACTTTAATCATTTTTAAAATCAGTTTTCAATTGTTCGAAGCTTTAGTTATAGGTAACCATTTACTCATCGACTATCAAAGATTCAATTAATTAAAATCATTTTTAAAAGATGAACCATAAAAAAAATTAAGGTTTACCCATGACTAACGAACACTTCCAAGTTGCAATTGATTTATTTAAAAAACGTTATGAAAATCAATTAGCAGTCATCAATGGGAGTTTTATTTCTTTGTTAGAAGTTGACGTAATTTTGAAATGTAAATCTGCAAATTTAAGAAAATTTGTAACTAATGTTAATTAACAACTTAAATTACAGTACACAAGAACTACGGGAACTTCTCTTAATGAATATATTTGAAAACAAACTTATCCAGACATGTGTAGGGCCTTTGAATTCAAAAGGAATCATTTACAAAACCCTTACTTTGAAAATTTCATGGAATCTCTAGAGCTGCAAACTACATATCTAGAAACTTTATCTGTATATAATCAAACCGAAGAGAAACTACATACAAAATTGGTTCTACATTCTAACAATCAACAAATCATGTTTTTTGGCAAAATACATACACGTTTGCGAAAAAATTTAAAAGGTGGTTACAAAAAAGCATTCTTTTGTAAATAATGAAAAACTTTATTTTAACTGTTTAGGTTCAGATTACACAAGAAATGAATGCAAATCAGCTGAATGCTTTCTATGCGCACAGAGACATCACACTTTGTTACATGAGTCTAGAAATCAAAAGTCTTTTCAATGCACTTTCAATTCACAAAATAGGTTATCTAATAATAACTCAACTGGCCAGGATCACTACTTCTCCAAACAATACTGATTTTACCCCATTTTTAATAAATTATTTTAATCAATACAAAACTATCCATAAGCTCGTAATTAAAACTGCAAAGCAATTTTAATGATAAATGAGGCAGGAAGTAAAATTATGGAATGTTCGCATATTATTAATGAGCTGAGAGGACAAGACAACAACACATGTAGAACTTGACTCTAATATGCTAAACAAATATTGTTCTATTGCACAAAAATTAGTAGCAGAATTAAAGTCATGTGTTGACCCTTTACCGTTTTTAAAAAATATATCTGTTGCGGAAAATTTTTATTTATATGAAACAGACATTGCTGAAGTAAGAAGTATTCTCTCTGAAATAAAAAATAAAACATCTGCAAATATTGATGATGTGCCTTTATCAATATTTCAAAATCTTCCACTTAACGTTTTGCATATACTAGTATCAGTAATTAATATTTCATTTAAAATAGGTGTGTTTCCGGATGGTCTGAAAACGGCGTTAGTCAAACCTCTGTATAAGGGTGGAGATCTAGAAAATCCTGTCAATTATCGACCTATATCGCTCTTACCCACATTATCAAAATTAATATAAAAAATTGTTAAATGTCGTATTATCTCCTTTCTGAATAAGCCCAAATTATTGAACAGTTGTCAGTTTGGTTTCCAAAATTAAATAAATACAAAAGATGTAATTTGCAATTTTTCTGTGTGAATCGCGAAATATTGCTGCGGAAACTTTATCTTTATGGATTCAGGGGTGTTTCTCAGAATTGGCTTAAATCATATCTTTGTGGAAGAACACAGATTTTCAAATTTGGACAGAGTATCTCTGATCCACTTAATAACAGTTATGAAGTACCACAAGGCTCCGTACTTGGTCCACTTCTTTTCTTACTTTATGTTAATGATACTGCTACTATTGAAATAAGAGGGCGATTTACTCTTTTTGCAGATGACACCACAATTTTATGGATTGGAAGGGACAGCATTGACTTGCTTCAAAAAGCATCTAGAGATTTAGTCAAGGTTAAGTAGTGGTATGATGCAAACTGCCTCTCTCTTAATATTGGCAAGACAAGTATTCTAACCTTTAAATGCGCAATACCCTAACTTGCCTTTAGACAATTGTATGCTCGAAAATAGAACAGTAGCAAGGTTTCTAGGTGTTTATATCGATAGAGATTTGAAGTTTTCTGACCATATTCTGAATTTAAATAAGTAACTCCCATCAGCATGTTATGCTGTAAGAATTGTATCAAATAATTTGGGCATTCCATGGCAAGGTTAGTATACTTTGCTCTAGTGGAATCTAACCTAAGATATGACATTTGTTTCTGGAGTTTCAGTGCTCATCAGCGTTTTCCCACCATTTTTATTTTACAGAAAAGAGCTCTTAGATATTTGTGCGGAACCAAACCTCGAGAACACTGCAGGCCACTTTTCATTAGAGCAAAAGCGCTTACTTTATATTGTGTATTCATTATGAAAACTGTAACCATGATGCATAAAAAATATAAAACAAATCTAGTCGAACGTAGCCATAATACACGGAGTGAAGATGAACTAAGATTACCAATACCAAAAAACTCTTTAACCAAAAACTCTATATACAACCACTTGTCAAGAACGTACTGTATTGAAAATAATATAAAAAGGTTTAGATATGGTGTAAAGATGTTATTGCAGTGCAAAGCATATTATAGTTTGAATACATTTTATAATGATGTAGACCGATAAGCCTGACATCCTTCCTAATGAAAGCATTGGAAAGGATCATTGACAGGCATCTAATGGAGGGAGCACTAGCAGTCTCACCGATTCATGCTAATCAGCATGCATATAGGGGAGGGCGGTCAACGGAGTCGGCTGTCCACAGTATGGTGCAAAGGATTGAGAAGGCTTTACAATTTAAGGAAGCAGCTTTAGCTGTGTTTTTCGATGTGGAAGGAGCGTTTGATAGAGCACGGGCAAACGTCATCTGCGACTCGCTTGCAGCCAGGAGCGTTAAAACGAATATGGTGCGTTGGGTTAGAGGCGCACTGCAAGAGCGCGGCGTCCAAGCGAGTCAGGGCGGGTACCAGATAGACATGCGAGGCGGATGCCCTCAAGGCAGCTGTCTCTCCCCGCACCTATGGTGTCTAGTCATGGACGGTCTGCTCAACAGACTCGTGGAGGCCGGCTTCTATGCACAAGCTTATGCGGATGATGGATTGATTCTAATATCAGGCAAGTACTTGGGCATCATCTGCGAGAGAATGCAGATGGTCTGTAATATATTGGAGGCATGGTGTAATGAGGTAGGTCTCACGGTTAATCCGCGGAAGACTGAGATGATCCTCTTTACAAGGAGAAGGAATTTAGGAGATTTTCGACCCCCAAGATTGTATGGTCAGCAACTGACCTTGGCAAAAGAGTTTAAATACCTGGGGGTCACAATAGATGCAAAGCTGAGCTGGAAGACTCATGTCGATAGGCAGATAAGGAAGTCAATAGCGACCTTCTGGCAGCTCCGTAGAGCGGTAGGCACAACCTGGGGGCTAAGTCCTAGGGTCATGCACTGGCTGTACCAAGCAGTCATAAGACCCAGGATATCATACAGCTCAATAGTATGGTAGCCCTCGGTGGAGAGGAAAACCATTCGTTCCAGTCTTGCAAAAGTCCAGAGACTGGCTAGCCTAGCGATAACTGGAGCAATGAGGACGACGCCGTCAGCAGCATTGGATGTCTTGCTAGGGCTGCCATCATTGTCTACTTTCATTAAGAAAGAGGCTATGACAGCGCACTTGCGAATGAGAGACGCAGGAGCTTGGCATATCAAAGGTGAGGTTGTGGGCCATGCAAGGATCTCCCACATTGTGGAAAGAGAGATCCCTTTATCTACCTACAGAGTAGCGCGACCCTCAGGCAGACTAAGATGGCATAAAGGTTATAGTATCTCAATCCCCGAAAGAGAGGACTGGGAGAGAAACAGGCTGGAGTTCTCCAGAGAGGCAATTGTTTGCTATACGGATGGTTCACGTATGACACAGTTGCAATCCTCTGGTGCTGGAGTTTATATTGAGGCTACACAAACCGGGTCCAGCTTCCCTTTGGGGAAGTTTTCAATGGTGTTTCAGGCTGAGGTATATGCCATTCTAATGGCAATAACGATGAAGGAAGTCATAGAGGGGGCAGAGGGAGAGATTGTCATATGCTCAGACAGTCAAGCAGCACTTAAGGTTCTCGACTCACCCATGGCGGGATCAGTTTTGGTTCAGGAATGCGGTGATAGGCTAGAGCAGTTGGCGCGACGTAAAAGAGTGAAGTTGGTTTGGGTGCTAGGACACTGTGGGATTGAGGGCAACGAGAGGGCAGATGAGTTTGCTAGACTCGGCGCCACCAGCTCGTATGTAGGACCAGAACCAGCTTTAGGCATCACTAGGCAGCAGATAAGGACAGCACTCGACGAATGGGCACAACATGAACTTCAACGTGAAGGGGGCCAGTCCGGGGTCGGGAGGCAAACTAAAGACTTCATTGTGAAGCCCGATAAGGGCCGAACAGAGTGGTTACTAGCCCGAGACAGGAAAGCTCTAAATTCCATCGTAGGAATAGTAACGGGGCACTGTCGATTGAGGAGACACCTCTTTATGTTAGGCATTGAGGAAGATTCTATCTGCACGGAGTGTCAGGAAGAGGAGGAAACTCCGCTTCACTTCCTGTGCAGATGTGAAGCGCGAGCGAGACTGCGACGAGATATTTTCGGCACTACGGTCTTGCATAGGGACGAAGTTAAGGATCTTGCATGGAAGGATATGCAGACTTACATAGTAAGGACAGGCAGATTCAATGATGTACACCTGGTGGCGGGTGGTGGTTGAGGATATGTATTTTTTAATTTCCCGTCCGGCAATGACTTGTCATTGTCGACCCCTATTTTTCGCCTAGGACGCGCCGTTTTCGAGCTACGGGCGATTTTAGGCAAAAAAACGGTTTTCCGTCTCCCAGACCCCCTAAACGTCGCAGTAAAAATCTGAAAAAATTACCCGAGAAAGAACTCGACGAGACAAATTTTTTGGTGCCACCCCCGCCCCTCTAGCTCTTTCCGTTTTCGAGAAAATCGAGTTCGAAAGTGAAACTTTGACCCCCCGTATATATATTATACGTATTACGTATAATATATACAATGTAAAAAATGTTAATTTATGTATTTACTTATTCTTGGTCCCTTGATATTTCTGGTTTGTTTGTTATTTGGATATAATGTATTTTTGATGGCTTCTTATTTTATGTTACTTGTACTTTTTGTTTCAATTGAATATCTACATTCTGTTTTTATATGTTGATATTTTATTAATTTGTACATCATATATCCTCTAGTTTTTTTTTCTACAGCTTTATAAATGATTAAAGAACTTCTGAGCCTCCCCCCACCCCTTAAAAAACTGTAAATTCGAATTGTCATCCCACTAACCCCCAAATTAGGTCAAATTCACCCCCAAATGAACCACTTTCCCTTCTAAATACTGGAAACCACACCCTACACAAAAACTCTCTAAATGTATCATAAATGAATGCTAAAAAATCGCATGTACTCTGAGCTGCTGTCCAATTCAGGCCAGATTTCTATTAGAACCGGCCAGACAAAACTTTTTTGTTACAATTAACTTAGTAGCAAAACTAAATTATGTCCCCTATAACGAACCACTATGCACCAGTATTGAAAAACTATTATCCAACACAAGGGTAGACTTAATTTTACACTCCGATATGTATCATAAAAAATTCAACATATCCAGTGCAGTTGTACCTAATATTACTTGGAAACTCCCACAAGTCACTAAGGATATGTCAGAAATAAATATTCCTGTTCACTTGAAACTAAGTAACCCCTTTTACTCTGTCCTGTCAGAGATTGATATGTGGATAGGAGCTGATCATTACTACAATTTACTAATAAAAGATGTCGTACAATTATAGAAAAACCTACCTGTTTTGCAAAATACCCTATTAGGATGGTTAATTGCTGCTAACTGTTTAACTCAGACCCTCTCATACTCCTGTTTCGACACAAATGTGCATTGCGGAATCAAAGCTGAAAAGTTGAGTGTTAACAGGTAATTTTGGTAATTCCCCTATAATTGCCAAAAAACGCACTTTAACTATTCAAATGTAATTTTTTAATAAACACTTAGGCATCAGTCAAGTTAAAAATGAGTACACACAAAATAAGTATTTTTTACCCCCCTAAAAAACACAAAAACTTAAGCTCAATGAGATTTACACCCCCAATTGAATCACTTGTCCAATCAGATTATGCTTTCCAATTAATATACACTTATTTTGTTATTCAAAAGCGTCGTTCAATGGAGATCGGAATGTTAGATTGATTAAAAATTGACGCTTTCAGATTAATCTATTCTTTCTCATTAATGTAGATTTATTTTATTTTTCAACTACTCAATTTTAGAATAACTCTTCAATCAAACACTCTACGTATTTTACTGGATACAAAAACTTTATAAATGAATAATTGGACATGAATCACTCTCATATCGTTCTCCTAAAACTTACTAATAAACTTTCTCTTTGACTGATCTTTTAAATCTATTAAGAAAATATATAAGGGGTCCTATTGTCGTTGTTTTTTATAAAGTAGCGCCTTTATCACCGAAAATACAGGGTTGCGGTTTTCATGCTGCTACGTTTTTGTGAAACCAACGATGCCATAAACAAAATTTTCATAGCCAGCTTCGTTTTTGAGGTACAGGGCGAAACTGAAAATCTGCAGCATCCGGTGAACCTTCTGCCTATCGGCAAGGTAAAAACTGCCACTTATATAGGTTTTTATGTAGAATTCACTAGCGTAGTTAGATTTTTGCTGCGTACTGTCATTTTTTTATATAACCCAAAGTTGTGTTTTTTCTTAATGGGACACCATGTATATTTGTAGTTTATCTTATCCACCTCGCTTTTAGCTTTTCAAAAAAATATATATATAAGTGCTTTTCTCATAATATGGCTGTAAATGAAAGTTAATCTAATCAAGACAAATATGACATGGCTGGTCTGTTTTATTCAATGCAATGAAAATATGATCGAGGCGTCGGACCTGTACTTAAATAGGTTGTTGTTTTCCAGAGTATGTTTTTATATTAAGCAATATTGGTATATGTGGGTATCCAGAACGAAGGCAACCATCCATTGTTACATTCAGTAAAATAAAAACCAACATGCTTAATGTTGGATCATTTACTAAGCCTTGGGATAAATGTATGGCATGTGTTGAAGCAGAAGCTACAACTTTGTGTAGAAGAATTGAATAGAATATGTCAATTCCAAAAACTCGAGTATAGAAGATTATAAAAAAACAAAATATTAAACCATATAAATTCAAATTAATACATAATTTACATTTAGGTGATGCACAAAGACGTATGATTTTCTGTTAGTGGTATCTACAAAAGTGTAATAATGACCCTAATTTTCATAAGAAAGTTATATGATCGGATGAGGTCTATATAAGGCAGAACTGTAGATATTGGTCACAAGAAAACCAACATCTGATATTTCTTCGTGAAGGGCAGGGTAGATTTGGATTAAGTATTTCATGTTTTATTCTAGGGTTTAAAGGAGGCACTGAGATTGTTTAAGGTACAACGGAAATCAATTTGAGCACTATCTCTGAAATGGTACCACTAGTTTATTAGTACACTTCTTGTCGAAAAATGTTTCAATTATGTGATAATAGGGTACACTTTTAGGTTTAATTAAACATACCAATCTGTATTATTCTCCATGTACTTTCACGAACCTACCTCTTTTGTGATTATTTTGAATGTAGAAATTCGTTCTTTCGCAAATAGCAAAGAAGGTATAGTATGTTGTATTGTTTATTTGTATATTTAACTAACAATATCTAAACTAGAGCCTGAGCTTGGGTTTCGAAAAGTTTCCGGTTAATAAACAATGTAAATTGCAACAAGTTGCAAATCAGCAGCATATTTGTTGAACAATAAACACATACAATAAACTGGGGAATTTTTTTAAACATTAATTGTGGGAAACTTTAAATAAAAGGGATTTTTACTTCTTGTATTTCCGTTATTAAGTTGAAATGGAACCTGTCCTAAAATTTCAGGGTTATTCACTTTATTCTTTACGATTTTGAACAGAAACACCAGACAAATTTTAATTCTGCTATTTTTGAGAGACAATCTCAAAAGGCCATAACAATTGCTGGTGATTATAGCCTTGTGGTGGATAATAAATTAAATCTTTTGTAAAACATATACTTTAAAAATGTATGATGTACTCTCTATTGATTTGGCCCATACCTCATTTGAAGAGACCAAATTATACTGCCATACTCAAGTTTGGACAAAACAAGGCTATCAAATAACTTCAAATAAAGATCCACATAAAATTATCTGATAATAAAACCCATCATTTTATAAATTTCATTTATATAGTTGTAATGTTCTGAATAAAATTTAAAGAATTATCAAAAATAACTCCCAAGTTTTTAAATATTTCAACATTTTGTAAAATATTGACATTTAAGGTATATTCTGTAGTAAAGTTGAGTTTTTGCAGAGAGAAAGACATACTAACACACTTATTAATATTTAATTCAAAAACCGCTCATTTCACATCATTCATACACCCTATTAATATCCGTAAACACTCTCAATTAGGGTCATAACTTCTATGTAAAAGTAATAATAAGTAAATAATAGTGGCCCCAAATTGGAGCCCTGCGGAACACCGGAGGTAATATCATATTCTGCAGATTTAGCTCTTTTAACTCTACATATTGCGTTCTGTTATATAGATAGGATAATATTAGATCAACAAGATTATCAGTTAGATTTGTCAATTTTAGAGTCAATTAGCCATGTTATGTTTTATTTTATCAAAAGCTTTCTCCATATCAGTGTATACAACACCAAAATGTGATTTCTTATTAAGGCTTCATGCAGAATTGTGCAAATGCTGTCAGATTTGTTAAGGTAGGCTCTTGAGGAAGGAAACCCTGTTGTTGTAAAGAAGTACGATTTTCCACTTCCATATAAATTCGTTTAAATAATATAATCTCTAATATCTTGCGTAGCACACTGGTAATTGAAATTGATCGATAGTTATTTATATTTTGTTTCAACCCGCTTTTAAACACAGATATTGAAATCAGCATTGACAAAGGAAATATATGTGGTCTGGTGTCGCTGGATTTGTGAAAGGCATTTGATACAGTGGACCATGCTATTCTATTAGAAATACTTAAGGAAGTGGGAATCAGAGGCATTGCACATGATTGGTTTGAAAGCTACTTGCGAAACAGAGAATAGTTAGTGTCAATTAACAATATACATTCAGATTTCAAGCCAATATCGTGTGGGGTCCCTCAGGGCTTGGCCCTTGGACCAGCCCTTTTTGTTATTGTATCAAAATTAAGACTAAATGGGGTTGTCAAGTTGTATGCAGATGATACCACTCTTTTGTATGTTCGAAAAAACAAAAATGATATAAAACTTTTAATAAAGGAAGATATGTCTAAAATAAGTACATGGCTTAACTTTTACAAGCTCATTCTTACTATAGACAAATCATCATATATGGTTTTATCAAATAGAAAAAAAAATCATATGGAACCAATTATCATTGCTAATAATTTATAGTTAAAATATATTTGTGAAATCAAATACTTAGGGCTTATTATCGATGAGACACTGTCTTAGTTTGAACATGTACCAATGTACGGAAAAAGATGCTTCTTTTGAGTTCTATATAGAATCGCTTATATATTGTCTGCTAAGATTACAAAACAATTGCATTATGTCCATATTTACAGCCACCTTCATTATCTAATTTCGTTGTGGGGTACTGCGGCAAATACAACTCTGCTAAGGGTCTTTCAAAACAAGGCCCTTAAAAATGTTTTCAAATTACCAATTTTATACTCTACATTATCTTTGTATAATAAGTATGAAATGCTGAATATTGATAATATTTGTAGCTTTAATATATCTTGTATGATTCAGTTTAATAAAAAAAAGTAAACATTCACTTATAAAATTAGTAAGGAATAATGAAATTCATACTTAAGGGGGAACTGCACGTAGTAATATGGATCATTTGCAAGCCTTCCGCCGCTGCAATATTATGTTAAAACTATAAGAGATATGTATCAGCTTCAATGTGATTTTAATAGGGAAATATGTATAGTTGGGCGCTAAAGGCGAATTTTTGTGAAAAAATCAAATCTAGAGATATAAAATAAGAGTAGATTTGTCCATTTTCGACCATTTTTTGACCACTTTTTGACGCACATGCCTTCGCATATAATTTTTTTTCCACAAAATGGCTCTTTACCGCCTTACATTGATCCTTTGTCTACGTAACTGCAAAATTTGAAATGGTAAATCGTACTCATGTCTTTTGTATTTCTGCAGCGCGTGAACTCTTTTGAACCCATTTTTAACCGAAATATAATTTAAATTACCTATACATAACACATTTTTTTGAGGTCGGACGTCCAGGAAGTTTTTTTTAATGCGTAGGTACCTTTTCATCTTACTTTCAACTCGACTAGACCTTGTCGCTGGTTTTTCACTTTTTGCGTGCAGTTCTCCCTTAATTTGAATATTTCCCTAGTACGAACTAACTATGGTTTGAACAGTATTTATCATAAGGGGCTCACATATTATAATATATTGCCATAGTTAAATTAACAACACATGTTTCATGCAGGACGATTTAAGAAAATATTAAATATTTCAATTTCCGCTTGAACAATGGGGGGCTGTTTGAATCCCCAAAACCTTCCCCTTATGTACTTCCCTGGCCACTCCCTACAGAATGACTGATAGGTCCAGTCGTTTAAAGCCATTTTGGCATGTTGACTCCAAGCGTAGCTACCTTGACCGCCGTCCACAGTGTCTAGTTCATCCTCTAAGTGTCCATTAACTTCAGTCAAAGTTTGGATTTGGTACTGGGATCTCTATTTTTGAACAAGAGACGATTATCGCATAGCATGCATAATAAAAGAATGTGCAAAATAGAGTTGCGTTGTATCACAGGATCGAAAGTGTTTCTTAACTCTTGGTATAAATATCGGCCTTTTTGATAGTTTGAGGAACATGTTATGATCCGTTCTTACACGATTTCTAACCACATGGGAGCGTACACTCTTAAATAAGTGTAGTTAATTTGATTAAATTTGCATTGGGAGTATCTGTGTCTACATAAAATCGAAAGATTCGATTCGCCAAAATGAGCATGGTCTTAATCTGCCTGGAGTTCGATATGATAAATACGTAGATTAGACGCATGAGGAAATTGCACCACAAATTTTAAATAAATACGTTTGACCTGTACTTAAGTCACAACGATGGGGGTAGGGTAATACACAGTTTATTTTTTAGACTTTCGTAATCGGTAAATTTTCAGTCCTGTTTGTTGCTTTTCCGGTAGACTTACAAATGCTCTCGGACTTGTTTGGGCATCAATGTGCTGAAACATATGTGTCAGTGGGAGTTCATTTCCATGCAGTTGACGGACGAAGCGCTGCAAGGGACGTCCTAATTTTTTCTGAAGTTGGGAAATTACAACATTTTTTGATCCTGTTTAATTGACTGCAATTCGATCACAACCATCCACAATCTTTTAACTTGTAACTATTTTCTTACACTAATACTGTGTGCCTGGGCCGCCTGTGAAATGTTTCTTTGACTTTTTCTACGAGAGTCTTTCCTTCTTTCAAAATAGCATTGCGTCGAGAGATACTTCTGTTTCGTCCCACCCGCCTCAGTTTAGGTTCTTCTGTCACATCTCACTTTTAAAATTTATAGTTATTAAGTACATGTGTTAAAAGTAGTGTGATGTCCAGATTTTAATTGTTCAACTGTTCATGTTGAGTTGCATAATTTCAAAAGTTATCAATAAATGTATACTTAAAATCTTTTTTATCGGACCTTGCAAATTGCCCAAAAGTTTATTTAAATACGGAGATTGTATTTTTACGTAAGCTACTGGCGAGAAGCTTTTGAATTTTTGGTTTTGATTTTAAACAGCTTTTATTTTTAAAAATACCTGTACTGGCCACTGGTACATATGTTCTATTATTGGTTTGGAGGATTTTTGCGCATGAGCAATCATTTCATGTAGATATAGTTTTGGTTCTTAAATTTCTTTATAATTAAGTATTGGTACGAAACATTTGTATTTTTTTAGAATAGTGTATACATTATTGTAACGTTTCTTTTATAGGTTGGTGGCAATATGATGAACGTACTAGTAAAGAATTAGAGACGTCTTACAAAAATGGGGATAAAAGCATAGAATTGCTTATTGCCGGCTTCTTGTATGTTGTAGATTTTGAAAATATGTTACAATTAAGAAGGAATGATCCATCTCGACGAAGGCAAATAAAAAGAGATAATTCAATGATTACAAAAAAAGGTAAATATTATAAAACTAAAATCAGTAAAAAATGTGTTTTTTTATGTTTAGTAAACCAAGTAGGTCTGACGTCTAAACATAATGTACTGATATTTTTTAAGGAAATTGTTATTGATTGCTTACAATAAAGATTGCCTATTTCATAAGAGCTCGTCCGCGACGGTACATTGTCTTTCTTGAAGGTTAACCATTCATGTAGCAGTTACGTCTGGCGTTGGTTTACATTGATTATAATCTTAAATGTACCAATGCTTTACTATTTATTATCAGTTTTTCTAAAAATTGACTTTCCTAGTTACATACAAACGGTGTTACCTTTACACCTTTTCTTGGTAAAAGGAAGGAATAAAACGATGTTTCGGATTGAGCCAACCTACCGTTTTTTGATATTATTTTTATCCATATTTTAATATCCATCCATGTAGTAGTTACGTCTGGCGTTGGTTTACATTGATTATAATCTTAGATGTATCAATGCTTTACTACAGGGACGTATAGTCACTTTCAAAAATATGTTATTTTTAATGTATACCCATATAAATATTAAGTCTTTATCTATATTTTATTATGAGTTTTACTAAAATTGACTTTCGTAGTTACATACAAACGGTGTTACCTGTACATCTTTACTTGATAAAAGGAAGGAATAAAACTATGTTTCGTATTGGGCCAACCTACAGTTTTTTTTATTTTTATCCATATTTTAAATTTTATTGTTGTTTTTTAAAAAGTAAGTAAATTACTAAGAACATTAATGTGAACATTGGAAAATTGCAAGTGGACCAGTGCTCGATTGTGACAAATTTGTGAAGCATTTGTATTTGAACCAGAAGCAGACTGTTAGGAACTATTTCCGAACGTGGACACTTACTTGATTGTGACTACATTATGATATTTCGAAGAAATTCTACAAAATTCTATTTCGAAACTATACAAGATTCATAAGTTTTGACTTTCCATCGTGTTTTGGACTTCTTGGAGATCATATCAGAGCTATTTCAAGAAAATTCTAAAACATTCTATTTCGAAGCTAAACATGATCCCAAAGTTTTGGCTTCGCTCTTATGTTTTGGACCGTAAGAAGAGCCTATAATACCTAATCAATCATATCTCAAATATTGATTTTAAAATTGGAACTCAGTCAAAAAAGTCAGCTGAAAAGCTTTTAGACATCCATCTATGGCCTCATGGCGTAGTAATAAAACGGTCAGCTGTATCCGAACTTTCAGAAAAATCTACACCGAACCTCCCACCTCCCTCCACACCGAAAAAACTGCCCACCAACTCGAGCTCCGTCAGTTCACTGGTTGTCTCCTCTCCAATTTCTCAAAAGGGCACTATAATATCTTCTGACGAAGAGGCCATTGCTGCCTGTAAAGCAAATGTCTTGTTGAGCGACAACTGCTACAGTCTTTCCAAGAAAGCTCCTATTGACCAAGAACCTATTTTTGATCCAATGTCTCCCCCAACAGTGAAGCTTACGCGAACCGAAAAAAGTTCTGATAACCGTTTCCTCATGTCTAGACTAAGAGAACCAGCCATTTTAAAGGCCTTCAAGTTATATCTCGCCTTCCTGCACGACCAACCTGCGCCAATTCACTTTGAAGGGTTTACAAATACAAGCACCAGGCTGTTTTTGGCTTCTGAAGGCATTCCTATAGATTATAGAACCCTACATAAGATATATTTCGATTTTCATGCTGCTTACGGATTTAACGCAGCAGAAGTGGAAGCGGATCTTGCAGCCTATGGATCCTATATATCTTCGGAGAGAACGATCCATCTTCAGAGGACCAGAGAATGCCATAAAAACTATTTTACCAGCAATTCTCCCAAAAAAAATTTTTAGAAAACACGACGTGTCCTGAGGAACTAGATTCCTCAAAACTTCCTGTTGTTACTAGTCTTAATATGGTTCTAATTAATATTGCTTCTCTAAAAAATAAAACTGACGAGTTGTACCTATTTCTGGAAGAATTGGAGTTCCCCCAACTTGTTGCAATTACTGAGCACTGGCTGAATCTAAACGAACCCTTTTATGTTGAGAGGTATACCACAATAGCTAGATATGACAGAAAAAACTCAGCTCATGGGGGAACACTGATTCTATCCCTAAATGGAGATTTCATGTCGGTATCTAAATATGATCATTTGTTAGCGGATAGCTCTTTTGAATTCTCTATGGTATATAATCAAAACCTTGATCTTTATGTAATTTGTATTTATAGTTCACCAAACTCTGATGTACAATCATTTTTAAATAGCCTGGTAAGTTTGCTAGACAGTCTACCGATTAAAGGTAAAAAAATTCTATGCGGGGACTTTAATATTGACTATGCTACTATTTGTGCCATCCAAAAATATCTAATTTCTATATTCGACTCTTTCGGTCTTTCAATGCATGTATCCTCGCCAACTAGAATTTCAAAAAACTCTTCTTCTATCATCGATTACATGGCGTCTGATTTTTCTCCATCAGAAGTGCATTCACAGGTCTATAACTCAGGTCTTTCCGATCACGAGGCGGTAATTTCCAGGTTTAGTTTACCTATTAGGCCCTTACCAAGATCTCGCCATCGGGGCAGAATTTTCTCGGCCGCAAATTTCTCAGTATTTCATAATATTTGCTTTAACACCGATTGGAATCTTGAACTTTAAGTGCTTTTAACAAGGCCTTCCCGCTTAAGAATATCAAACCTAAGCGGTATAAATCGTGGACCACGAAAGGAATACGAATTTCTGCTAAAATATGCGCTCGCTCTCATATATAAAAAAATTCACCGACTCCTTTCTTATTCTCGACTATATCTCTAACTATAGGAGGATCTACACTACTCTTATTAAGTCAGCAAAAAAATTACACTACCGAAAACGTCTAACAAACTCAAATAACGTTTCAAAAGAAACCTGGTTCATCATCAATAACCTCAGAAACAAATCAAACCCTGTGACCCAGATCTTGCCAGGGGCTAATGATCTAAATGATTATTTTATTAATGTAAGCAAAAATGTTACCTCTAGTATCTCGCCAAGTTTGGACCCTCTTTCGTTTCTTCCTCCTTCAAAAAATTTAGCTGATAGCTTTTTCTTAAGTCCCGTTAGCAACACTGAACTATTGAAGGTAATAAATAATATCAAAAGTAAATCTTCGTGTAGCACTTATGGCCTATCAATTAGAATATTCCTGAACTTGCCACTCCCAGTCATAGAGGCCCTTACATCATTAATAAATGAGTCCTTTATAAAAGGTATATTCCCTGATTGCCTTAAAACAGCTATAATTGTTCCACTTCATAAAGGCGGCGAAAAAACTAACTCTTGCAATTATCGCCCAATTGCACTACTACCAGTGCTTTCAAAAATCTTCGAAAGGCTACTGAAGAATCGTCTTATGCCATTTCTCCTGAAACATCAGATAATATCCCCGGAGCAGTTCGGATTTCTACCCAACAAGTGCACCAGTGACGCCATGTTCACGTTGCTTAGAGGCGTCTACTTATCTCTCAATAACAACCACCCAACTGCCTCAGTTTTTTGTGACTATGCGAAAGCCTTTGATTGTGTTAGTCATGAAATTCTGATCAACAAACTAAATTTTTATGGAATTCGTGGGACTTTTTTAAATTGGTTCAAATCTTATCTTGGGAAAAGGCAACAACTTGTAAGGGCTAATGGTTCCGATTCTGATTGTAAGTTGATTACAAGTGGAGTCCCACAAGGTTCAGTCTTGGGACCTATTCTTTTTTTGTTATACATTAATGATATCACGAACCTTAAAATTAATGGAAGAATTTTTTGCTGACGACACAAGCATAACTTGGAGTGATTTTGATACGTCTTTACACTCTAGTATCTCCAAAGACTTGGTTATAATTAAGGCTTGGTCCGATTCCAATATGCTTTGTTTTAATGTCGATAAAACGGTGGCGTTATCTTATAAGGGAACTTTACAACCACTTCAGGTAAATAACAGCAATATTGAATACGTAGAGTCGGTTAAATTCCTGGGTTTAAATATAAATAACAACCTAAAATGGTCTAATCATATTGACACCTTAATTAAAAAACTTTCTACCGCCTGCTTCGCCATTCGATCAGTTTCAAAAGAACTAGACGTTCCTTCTGCCAGACTTACTTATTTCTCTTTATTTGAATCCCACCTCCGCTATGGCCTTCCCTTTTGGGGCTGCTGTACCACCGAGCAATTTCGTAGTATTTTTATGCTTCAAAAGAGAGCCATTCGTTATTTGTTTGGTCTAAATAATAGAGCTCAGTGCCAATACTATTTCAAAAAACATGAAATATTAACACTTCCTGCATTATTTATTTTGGAAACGGTATGTTTGCTGAGAAAACATATAAACACCCTCCCAGAAAGGCCACAACATGTATACCCTACCAGAAACTCTAGGCATGATATATATCTTCCCATTCCTTCCTCAGAATTAATAAAAAAATCAATTATTTACAACGCCATAAAACTTTACAACAATCTGCCAGTACATTTAAAATCTATCCCTATGCTTGCACAACACCAAAGCATACCTCATTGAGAGACCATTTTACAGCGTTAATGATTTTTACAGCGAGTAAGTCTCTTTAAATTGTCACTAAATTCGCTTGTTTACTTAAATCTTTTGTGAGTCATGTCCTAACTCGTAGCATAGAATTTTGAAAATCATCATATAGAGAAAAGAACTGTCGAACATTCACTTAAAACTTAATTATTTTTGTTAGGTATTGGATTAAAAACCAAATTTAATTCTTTTTTGTATGCTACATTCTACACTAGTTCATTATACCTTCTGTTTAACATCACAATTATTTGTATAACTATAATAACATAGAGTTTAAGGTCGCATAGTTGCAATTTTGATTTCAATGTCATCGAAATTATTCACCTCGTACATGTGTGTTTGTTTACTTTTATAAGGTTATTAGGATTCATTAACTATTTTGCGGCAATGTTATGTTATATTCTAACGTGTGTTTTACGATTTGGTAAATTGATAATTTACATTTTTAAAAAGCATTGACCTATCGAAATTCTTTTCGATTAATGTTTTGATATGTCTTATTTTAGGTATATTTTACTTTGTCCATAAAATTGTAAAATATTTCTGCGGCAATAAAGCATACTTTTGTTTGTTGTTTGTTGTAACCAAGAAAATTCTAGAACATTCCATTTTTAAGTTTTAACTTTATCGTGTTTTAGACCTCAACAAGACGTTATCAGAGCCATTTCAATAAATTTCTAAAACATATTTCGAAACTTAACAAGATCTGGAAATTTCAACTTTACTATTTATTTGATTGGAGCAATTTCAGGAAATTTCTAGAACATTCTATTTCCAAAGTAAAGTTGAACACGTCAGAACAGACATTTTCACGAAACTTCTAGAAAGTTCTATTCTAAAACCTAGCAGAACCGATCAAGAATTCACGAGAAAACAAGAAAGAGAAGCTGAAGAGTCTAAAAAGACACCAAGAGCAACAGGGAAATATTTGCGCAAGATTTAGAGGCCAAAAGGCAAAAAGCAAAACAGGATGAAGAAAACTAAAGGACAAAAATAAACAGGATGAAGAAAACTAAAAGACGAATAAAAAATGCCAGAAGCTGATAAAGCCAAAAGACAAGAAGTAAAACAGGAACAAGAGCCCAAAAGACAAAGAGGAACAGGAAGAAGAGGCCAGGAGGAAGGAGGACCTACATCAAATGCAGGACTGGATTCAGAAGGCCATTGAAAGAACAATGCCTCTTGCAAAAAGTTACCGATAATCTCAAGGGAGAAATAAATCATGTCAAGGACCAAATTGAAGGGAACATAGATAAAGTGAGAGATGATTTTGAAAAAGAAATTACTGAACTGAAAAAGCAAAGATTCACTAGTCCGATAGCAGTTTTTTCCAGTGAGTGATCAACAAAAATATCACAACCTTGCTCATGCATCAGAACTTAGATTTGGAGATCAGTATCGTCTAGAAATATGCAGATCCCAACTTAAAAGTAAGATACAGAAGCCCAGTGAATCTATTCAAGAATTTGAGTCCGACATAAAAAGATTAATAAGATTGGCGTTTTCTACATCATGTAAGAATGGATGGCAGTAGTGAGATACGACAAAGTCAAGACTTAAGCCCCATTACATCAAAATAGGCAAATATAATGTTTCTATTGGCATAAAACTGGATACAAAGAGATTGCCGAGTAAGAATGTCCAGGTTTCCTTCTAGAGAACAATTTCTAGATCACCAAGGAGATCAAGTCAAAATAGCCCTGACTTCAGACTATTAGCCAGTATTAAGGGGGAAATAAACAGGAAAAAAAACAGGACGAAGCCCCAGGATTGTCACCATTAAAAGCTAAGAGAAACCCTAGGAAAGCCTGACAATAAAGGAAATAGTGAATGGAAAAACAATAAGGATGACAGTGGTTTTTCTCGTAAAGAAATCTCGTAAAAAGTAAAACCACTTGCAGAAAAGCTGTTGTTGCGCATCGCATCTCGGGTAGTCAGCATCTGTATATGGAGACATTAGCATTAGACTTTTACTTGGCCTCACTCTAGTAAAACAGCTGACATAAAAGATGAATTCATTCTCGGAATGGACTTGATGAAAGATCATGGCTTCTCATTTGACCCTAAACTAAACATTATAAATATTAGAATTGATGAATTAATTTTAGAAAACATTTAAAAACATTCAAGGGAATACAAAAAGAAATCTATATTCATTTTATTACCATTGGCTGCAATTTGATGAGAATACTCCATAATTGCAGCAATGAAAATCAATTGCAAATAATTCCATAGACCTTGTTTGCCAAGCAACCACCCTTAAACCAGCCAAGGAAAACAATTCTGAACAGTCAATGAACCATTAATTAACTTAAAAAGAAATTAAATGTTCAATTTTACTCTTGTAGATTAGAAGGGCTCCAAGTCAAACCTAATTCTTGTCTTGCTGTAGTTATAGAAAGTAAGGGGAAACTTTACTTAATATATTTATTTTGTACTTTTCAATATTTGACGACATTCACGAGATAAGGTGACCATACATTTGATGAATATTCAAGCCTCGAGAGGACCAGACTTTTGTAAAAAAGTTCATTGATTTAACAACTGAAAACCTTGTGAGAATCTGCTAATAAAGCCTAGAAGTTTTAGTTAGAAGCATAGGAGTTTGAGTGATTTATCAATTATATGATCATAATGTAAATCAAAGCTTACTGTCCAATAGTATACTCAGATCAGAAATTGAATGTGCCGTCTCTAATTCTTCACCATTAATTGCATAATTAAAGTTAATCAAATTTGTTATTCTGAAAAAGTTAATGAATTTACATGTACCAATATTTAATCCAATCAGTTAGAACAGCATCAATTATATATACGATCAAGATCCTTTTTTAGGGCTACATAATCACCGAAATATTTTGTAATTAAATAGCTTAAATCATCAGCATAAAACAGGTATTGTGAGTTAATTTCATTAGATAGATCATTAATGAATATATTGAACTGATAAGGACCCAAATAACTACCGTGAGTTACTGCAGATGTTACAGTAATTTTCTGTGAAGTAAAATATTTAATTTGGACGTATTGCCTCCTCCATTTCCCATCCATGACAAAAAGTTACCCCTAACACCCAAAGATTTTTGCTCAAGAAGCAGATCATGATCTACTGTCAAAAGCTTTGGAGAAGTCAATGTGTGTAAATGGAATCAACCTGACGCCGGCTCTCCAAAACCCCAAGCACACGCTGGGTATAAATAAGCATATTAGTAGCAAATAATACTGCCGAAGAGACACTATGAACAAAAGAAATATGCTCAACAGGTCACAAATCATCAGTTTTCAAAGACTTTTGGAATTTAATTAATTATTGAGATCGGTATATGATCACAAATATTTGATCTGCCAGCTATTTAAAAGCAGGAGTTATAAAGCTATGCTTGCGGTGCTGTTGCAGCTAGTCTTATGTAGGCAATGTGTCTACGATTGACCAAATTTCATTATGGTTTAGTGGTAATCCCAAAAACAAAATTATTTTTCTACTTTTGTTGCAGGAGTGAGATGATTTAAACCTTCTGATTAAGATCATCATTGTAATCAAACGATTTTGACAACAAAAAAATCATTAAATTGACATTTAATCATTCAATGATTAAATGTCAATTTAAGAAGATAACATTTTGAAAGTGCTCTCAATAAAAATAAACATAAATATGTAGAAAACATTCTTTCCAAGTCGGAAGAAGATGCACAGGTACTGTATAATGGGAACAATTATATATAGTACCTTATTGATTTCTGGAATGGCTTCTCCGCCCCTATAGTGCGGCCACATTTTTTGATACTTAGCTAAAAAACATGATTTTCGAAAAGGGGTCTGATTTGGCTTCTAACTTGGGAAATGTTTACAAGCAATATCTAAAGCAGCTTTTTTTTTTCACTTGGTAGAAGGTACTTATTTTTATGTTTGATAGGATCCTGTAAGTATGCCAAAAAGTGAAAAGGTGTTAAAACTTCATTATTAGACCGAAGGTAATTTTTAGGCCAAAGCATTTTTCACAACTTAGCCGAAGGAATTCTATTTTATTTTGATATTAATATCTGAACTAGCAATTCGTCACATTTTTGTGGTTGTAAGCTGTAATACGATAAGCAGAATTTAAGTGAAGTTGTGTTTTTTAATACAATGGAAAACTAAGAATTAAAATTATTTGTGACTAAAAACTATAGTAATAAACACTCTTAATTTTGTTTATTTTTATATACGTAAAACAAAAGAACTTTTTCTTTGATACAATAAGAAAAAACAAATAGCATTCTAATTTCTAGTGAGTGAACATAGAACAATACAAAGAAATCATATTCAATAAACCAAATATTTATAAGTAATAACAATGAAATAAATAAATATCAGAAAATTGGGTAACTAATAATTAAAATTAAAAAGTTTTATATTATGTTAGAAAAACAAGTTTGTCTGCTAAAACAGTTAAAATGGTGTTAAAATTGGATTTTGAATTACTAGAAAAATGTGCAAAAGTTCTTTTTTTTAATTTCTTAAATTTTAATAGTTTCTAGTTATTTGGAAAAAACTAAACTTTTATTTTAAATCTTAATTTGTTAATAACTTTTGAAATTGTTTATGTGCGGGTTAGAAAGTTTTGCACATTTTTCTAGAAGTCATTTACTCATATTTTGATTAACAAGAGCAATAATTTACACCATTTTGAGTTTTTGAACTAGACTATGCGTTTTCGCAAGTAGATTAGCTTTGATATTATAGCTCTTTTGTCAGCATAAAGTTGTCCAGCTGCCAGCTGAACTAAATAATTGTTCACTAGTTACAGATGGGAGGTAGTGATAAAAATGTTTTCGCAGCCTGTTTTAAGTACACGTAAGGGCTAGATTCCCAGTAATTAAGTATATCTACATATCTTCAAGCGAAGATTATTTTAAATAAGATATCAAGTATTCATCAAAATATAATAATATTAATTTTTATTTAGGAGCGTGCATTTTTCGGCAAAAGCTTCGGCCGAACATCGGAAAGTATCCGAAGCCGATTAATCGGTCGGTTTTGAAGAGCTGATTTTAAGTTTTTTCCATGTCTCAACTGCATTAGACAAACAGGCACCTTTTTGCTGAACCATATCCAGTGACATAGAAATTGGTTTAAGAAGTTTTAAAAAATCTTCAGCCATTTGTTTGATATAAATATTCTATACTTTTTGAAAAAATACTAAATCAATGTCATCTTTGTGTTCTTTACCAATTTGTAACAGTTTTGGTCATTCACTGATATAAATTTCCAAGCAGTCAGAAACTGTATTCCATCGAATATTTTGTGGTAATATTAGCTTCTTTTCTCCTTTTTGCTTGTACCAAGTATTTGGCAAATGGGTATTTCGAAAGTATTTTACAATTTGCACTACAAGGTCTTTGACGTGTCTTACTTCTAAATCCTTAGATAGCAAATTCATTATTTGAGTAAAACACCCGAATATAAAAATACGGTAATCCAGTGCTGCAACTCTGTTCACCACTATCTCCAGTCCGGCTTGCATATGTTCTTCCTAATCAAAACCAAAATAAGCCATAAAAATACAACCTTTTCTTCTGAACGGGACCGTGTGCGCTTACATTCGTAGTAATCTGTCCTATGCAAAACTTCCTAATCTCTAATTTCCCTCCTTCTGAAAGCATTATCCTTATAACCACACAGTTGCTTAACATTTCATCTAATTTTTGTTCGGCAAAACATTTAAATAACATAGGTATGATTTAAAACAAAAAAAAAAAAACGGAATAATTGTACAATTTTCATAAGACAAAATAAATTTTATGGCCTAACGTATTACTGTCCCTTGTTTGGGTCTGATACTGTGCTGAAGGGGATATCGTGTGATTATATTTTTCAACAAATCTATAAATAATAAATAAATCTATCATGCAATAAAGCCTTGTAATGAAAAAATCCTTTTTTTTTGGGCCTATTGATTTTAATATTTTTTAAGGCTTTTTGTATTTAGTAGAAATATATCATTATTCATTATGTATCTATGTATTTATTGTGAGTAGCGAATAGCTACTCATAAGACCAACTCAATAAAAAGTTTTCTAATTTAATATAGTCAGTCATTTTTAAGGAAATTGTCAAGTTTATGAATAAAAATTATAAACGTGTAAAATGTTATGAAAATTAAAAAATATGTAAGACATTTTTCAAAAAACTAACAAGTTTATCTCGCTTTTACCTTTCATGATGAATGATTCCTAATTCTCCGTTACTCATGGCTTATATAATAAATATTCTAAACATATAATTAATGTTTTTTTTTTAGGTTTCTTTAAAAAAATTTAATTTTGATTTACTTCAAACTAGTTATTAATAGTTATGTTACATTTTCGGTTATCTATTACTTTTACTATAACTTCTGGGTGAAATTTGTATTATTGGAATGTC
Source organism: Kuschelorhynchus macadamiae (assembly GCA_030620095.1). Classification (NCBI taxonomy): domain Eukaryota; kingdom Metazoa; phylum Arthropoda; class Insecta; order Coleoptera; family Curculionidae; genus Kuschelorhynchus; species Kuschelorhynchus macadamiae. The sequence continues at coordinate 141,192 of JAUTXW010001724.1, forward strand.
AGTAGAAATTTTTTTTATGTTTTTATATATGTTACATACCCGGTGACCTATTTTACTTTTTGTGTGAAATATAAGTTAAAAGAAAATAATTGATTTTTTTTTGTATAGTGTGTATTATTTTACATTACATTAGATTCAAGATGACGCCGAGCGAAGGTGGCAATCTCGAATCGGGAAGCTACTGTAAGTTGTGTGTAAAGTGTCTTTCATTTTTCCATCTTAGTTTTGCAAACAGACTAAATAAAATTTAAAACCGAGGGAGCAATGTGGTTTTAAATTTGGAATGTGAAGAATCTACGGATTACATTGCAGTTCTAAGGCACCAAATTGATTATTTGAAAAATGAGGTAACTCTAAAAGACCGTATTATAAAGGAATTAGAAGAAAAAAGTGGTCTAATGGACGAAAACAATAGGATTCTAAAACAAAATAATGGTCTCTTAGTAGAAAAATTTTTAAAAATGCAGATGGAATTTAATAATTTGAACATAAACAACCATGGAAAACAACAGGACCAGCGGAAATACCAACATTGCCAACCTTTAAATACCACGACTCCAGCATTGAATTTAGGCAAAACTGGTATTCAGAACAACAATGAATCTGGTCGAAACTACTCGGAGTACTCCGACGCCGTCAAACTCGCTAGATTTCGGTTTTTGATAGAGTTGTAAAAGCAAATTAAATACTGTGATTTGATTGGTTGCTGTTGGCGAAAGACAGTGTATAAATATTTTTTGTCGAACAGTTGACATGTGCTTCCTAGGGTGTCGGTAGGATTCTCGGTTTTTTTTTAACAAAATTTATAATTAATAAAAATGTGGATTAGGTTAGGTTAGGGTTGGTTAAGTTTTCTGTAGGAAAGCGCGCGCTAGAGTGCGCCAAGACGATTCCGGGTCTATATAAAAAAACTGTACAAGAAACTGAAATCTCGCGTCAAAATCGGCGTCCGTCGGCCCCAACCTAAACACACGCGAATATCCTTGAAAATCGCGAATTTGCTTTACATCAAATGACATTTGAACCGATTTGAATGCTGAAAATCAAAATAACCAAACAAATGAGGAATTGGGGTGCCAAAATAATAAAATGTGGAAAAGTGCGTCTCGCAGTGCTAACGAAGATGATTCAGAAGTCAAAAACTGGAGAAATTCCAATTTAGATAGCAGACAATCCCGGGATCATTTTGTATATCCTAAACGTAATTTAAAAAAAAGGTTTAAAAGGGTACAACCAGAATCCGATAGCAATTTCACTTGGGGAAATCGCAAAGTGTGGCTCTATATTTACAGAGTTAATAAGTAATGAAAGCAGGTTTTGAGGATCTACAAGTCATTGTAAAGGAATTTCCCTCTGACCAAAATAAACTTAACTTTTTTTTGGTAACGGCACCGTTTCACAAAAAAGACCGTATGTATGACCTGAATTTTTGGCCCAATTTTGTGGGAGTGAAACGTTTTGATTTTAATAGACAAACAGTTTCTACAGTCAAAATCAGGGAATTTTTTAGCAGGGACCTAAACAAAAAAATCTCAACATAAACAAAATGGCATTAAAAAATCAGATAATCTTGTTAATCATGCATCTCAATGACCAATGTGTAAAAAAATAAAATTATAGAAATTGAAGTTCAAAATTTAAATTACAACTTAATCTGTTTTAGTGAGCATTGGCTTAGTATTACCGAAGCTAGTGCTTTTAAAATTGTTGCCTATAATGTATTTACATATTATTGTAGAAAACAGCATGCTTATGGAGGTGTGGCAATGGCTATTAAAGAAAGTTTATCTGAAAAATTTAGAACAAGGGATGATATTAACATGTTGTCTTCTGAAATGCACTGCGAACTGTGAGCTGAACTAAATCTGTTTCTTATTGCATATTACAGCCCCCTGTGGGAAATTTTGATAGATTTTTTTAGCAGGTTTTGCAATTTATAATTCCTTATAAATACAATATTTTTATAAATGGATATTTTTATGTTAGATTTAATTTCTACATATGGTCTTAATAAAATGATTTCTTATTTAACAAGGGGCGGGTTTTTATGTATTGATAATATTTTTCTTAATGTCCCAGATTCCAAAGCCTGCACTCTCGACCTTAATATCTCAGATCATTTGGCCGTGTTAGCTGAAGTACCTTATCAACGGAACGATGTGGGAATGTCGGTCCGCAAGTCAAGGTCAATCATAAAGCAGGGTATGTTGCATGATCTTCTGGAAAATGCAGGTTGAGATTTTATAAATTGTGTTTCTATTTCAACGGAGGACAAATTCAACTTGTTTTTGAAATTTTTGGAAAATAACAGCAAAGAAATTATCTTCATGAAATAAGAAGAAAGTGTCTATCTCAATCCATTAATTCTCTAAAGTACTATTTAAGAAATTTTATTTCCAATATTCAAATTTCAAATGAACCTTTTCGATTTACGGATATAACAATAATTGAAATAAGAGATATAATAATGCAGTTAAAAAATAAAAAGAATAAAGATTATTATGGTTTAAACACTCAAATTGTTAAATCAATTGTAAACATAATTTTCTTTCCGTTGACTAAACTTCTAAATTTGTATGTCAGAGACTCTATATTCCCTACAGTTTTAAAGATATCTAGAGTGGGTGAGTAGTGTGGAGCCTTGTTTTGTGATTTAAGCAAGGCTGCCTCTCCTTTGATATCATCTCATCAGATAATAGGAAGACCACAAATGGTTGATATAGGTAATAATTTTTCTACCTTGTGTGAACTGAAATATAGAGTTCCGCAGGGATTTGTGCTGTTTCTATACAACTAATGAATTTATGAATAATGATTTTGGTAATTTATGAATTATATAAAATATTTACATCTCTTGACTTGTGTAAACTAAGTATGGCACTATTAAATATTGGTTATGAAACTCAGTATAAACGTGTTTTAAATCAAAATACTAATATAACTGCATTTAAACCTGGTTTGAACAGTATTTCTAAGATGGGTTTAACCTGGATTTATGGCCAAGTTTAAATCAGGTAAATAAAGATTTTTAAAAATATTGGAATGAATTAAAAATTGGCAATCCGTAACTTTGAACGGGAAACCTAAACTTTCCTGGGGTAAACCCATTTTAAAAGTTAAACCCACATAATGCTTACTGGCTTGTCTAAAACATTTAAGCCAAAAAACCGAACCCGCTTTAAACCTAAAAAATATAAATACTCTGGAAACCATCACTATTCTAAAATATGGTATTTTGTTAATAAATCTTTATAAGCAGTGCAAAATACTTTTTGTTAGGTACAAGCATTCCTGCTTTGCAGACCTTTTAGACATAACTTAATTTAGTTTGGATTGTATCATTTTCAAGCTGGTTTTAAAGCTAACAAAAAATAAAGTTATTTTAAAGCTAATGAAATATCTCATTTGAAAAATAAATTCTCTGTAATTTCATATACAGGATCTGTTCAATGTTAGTTAACATAGGTATGGAAAAAAATTATTGATTTTATTTAACATAAATATATTCGCTAATTGAGGGTGAACATACGCCTGAAATTTAGCACGATTTTGTCGATTTTCTGAAACAAAATACAGCCGCACAGTTTTTTTTCTTAGAAAATCGAAAAGCAGTCTATAGTCATTTTCCTAAACTAGTCTATTATCATATTTTTTCTTTCTAAAAAATACAAAACGTACAAAGGAACGTCAAAATTTTATAAAAATGTTAAGTTTGAATCTACTTTTTTTAATACTTAGAAGACCTATATTTAATTATAAATATACAACACGTCAATAATCAACATTTTTCTAAGTAATTTCCAAAACCATTTCCTAATTGGTTTAAAAATAAACTCAGGGTTTCTTGAATGATCCTGTAAGTGAAATAATTGTTTTTTCTGAACAGCAGATAACGCATCTCACACTTTTAGTACGTGCTTTCCTTGTTTCTTGAAATCGGCAGTAGTTAAAATAGGGGAGCGCCTCCTCCTTCTCCTCTTCCTCTCTCTCATGTCCCTCATTCTTATCTTCCTCCCCTTTTATTCTCATTCGCATCATATTTTTAATTTTTTCTCTTTGTCCTCCCACATTTGATTTTGCATTTTTAAGTCTTATAAATAGGTGCATCAAGATCATTTTAGTATGCTAAGGTACGAGTGACTGTTAAAAGAAAAAAATCTGTTGAATAAATCTGTTAATAATATTAAAATAAAATGAGTGAATCAGTTGGAGAAAGAAATCGATCCATTCCGCTTCAGACAATTAGCCTCGAAGAAATTATATCAGGAGTTCGAGAACAAACTTTACCATTAGTTCGAGAAGAAGAAAATGGGGTTGTTTTAAAAAATTTGAACAAAACTGAGAGTGAAGAGAAAAAAGTGTTTTGTGCTATTTGTTTTGAAATAATCGAATATTATGATTCATGTAGACCAAATACATGTTCCCACATTTTTTGTTTAAAATGTATTTTAAGATGGAATGATGAAAATTGTTGTTCTATAATGGTAAACAATTGTCCTGTATGTCGCACTAGATATTACTATTTGGTACAAATCTTCAAAGATGTAATTAGACATCATTTTGTTGCGGTTTTAAAAAGAGGATAATATTTTTCATAATTTGTGTTTGTGAAAACTCTGGTCTAATAAATTTGTAAAAAGTAAATGTAAATATATATATAATAATTGACACACATTTTTCCTTTTCCTATATTGAAACGACAATATTCTTTAAGTGTTTTAATACATACTAATTTTCACATTACATAACAAAACAATTGTTATGGTTTAACATTTTTAAAATAAACATTGGAAATTAAAAGTTATTATTTTTTAATTATACTAATAATATTAATATAATTTGCATCAAGTAAGAGAAAACTCAATTGAATACAGAAACAAGCGTTAACAAAATTTTATGCTAATATATGAGCGCTTATAGTGGCAGATGACATAATCTACACATTATTTTACATATGTTTAGCTCTTTCATTTTTCGTTCTTGTTGCAATAAAAAAAAATACAGGGTCAGATGTTAGAAAATAGCAAATGTTCCTAGTCTTCGACTTTCAATTTTAGTGTAGCTTTGTATAACACATACATCTTTTTCTTCAAAATTATTAAATAATTCACTAGCCCTAAACTTGCTTACTTTTACGTCAGCCTCGGTTCCTAAATTTAACAGTTGTCCATCCATGTCCACTCCTTCGTGAATTTCCTGATCATCTTCCTCCTCAATATAATTAATGTCGATGTTAAACAAGAATGATCTTCTAACAAGCCTAGATGAGTTGCCCAAAAATGAATGTTTATAACTGATGGAATCGCCTTCGAAGTTAATAAAAATTTCTTCTCTTTCTTTAATTTGAGCGGCGATCTCCACATTATTTTCTTCAATTTGGGCAGCGTTTCCAATCATATTTTCTGCCATCGTTAGGAACTTTAGATTTAGATAGATAAATTTGATAAAAAAAAAATTTTGGTTATAATTTATAAATAATAGCCACAACTTATATTACAGCGAATGATACTGTATGATCACCGAGTGGTTGTTCTGAAGTGTATATCCCATTGACCACCACTTTCACTACCTGCGTGATATCATTCTCAGATCCAACTGCAATACTTAAGTTGGTTTTTTGTTTTTTTTTCACTGTCCCTTTCCCTGTCGCCCCCCTCCCCGCTCCGCCAACCCCCCTTAACCTCCCACCCTCACCCCATCTTCTTTTTATCCCTTCTTTCTTTCTCCTTTATTCTTTTTCTCCTTTTTCCTTCCTTCTCCTTTTTCCTTCCTACTCCTTTTTTCCTTTCTTATTTTTTAACCTAACCTAAGACCTCCCTTAATCCCCCCCCACCCTCACCCCATCTTTCTCCTTTTTTCTTTTTCTCCGTTTTCCTTCCTTCTCCTTTTTCCTTCCTTCTCCTTTTTCCTTCCTCCTCCTTTTTTTTCCTTTCTTCTTTTTTAACCTAACCTAACCTAACCTAACTTAACCTAACCTAACTTAAACTAACTTAACCTGAAAAGGGTAGCCGGTAATTGGGGAGCCGGGATTTGGGTCTCGGGAATTCAGGGGTCCGGGGGTCCGCTTGGGAAAGTGGTTGCATGATTGTCGTTCAACTTTAAGTAGGACATATGTGATCAACTTTTTCATATAAAATCGCCTCAGCGAAGAGACGAATGCAATTGATTTCTGCATTCACACTGTGCAGGGCTCGCGAGTTTTCTGGTGTTTTCATCGTGTCTATTTGGTAATTTTTTAATTTTTATTTATATTTTTAACATTTTTATTTGGCAAAATTTAATTCTTATTAATATTGTGCATTTTTATTTAGTTATAGTCAAATTTTGAAAAAAGCAATAGAAATTAATTGACTTTATGAATCCATTTCTTCAAATGAGTCAACTAATTTGTTCGATCTAGTGTGCACAAGAACAATTCCAAAATAGGCTTGGAGGAAGGTGTTAAAATTATCAAGTCGGCATTCAGGGAATGAATAATATCTTATAGGATTTTCTCACCCCAAAACTTCATAAATGTGAAAGAATATTTTCAACATTTGGAATACAAAATTGTACATCTAATAGATCAAGAACTGCAGAAACATAAATGTATCAAGCTAAATATGGAACTGTTCGGTTTCTATTTTAACCCCAGCAGCGACAGCTATGATGTCAAATCTTTTAATGCGCCGTTCCAAGTCATTGGCCAGGGATATCAGACAAAAGAACTTTTAGAGCAAATCTGCACCATTATTGACCAGAAAGCTGACGAATTTGCACAAAGAGATTCAGGTAAAGAATTTATTTTCTATTTTACAACGCAACAAAAAAATAATTTTTTAATTTTTACGTTGCAGGATGGGCTTTGATGAATTTACTTCATTTGGAAATTAATGTTAACAAGCACAATCCGCTGAGAACCTCATCTTTGATTGATCAACATTAGGAATGATGACAACTTTTGCTTCGCCTGGGCAGTTGTGTCTGCTCTTCACCAACCAAGCGGATTAGATTTTGAAACTTCATCCTACCCACACTACTCTTCTGTTTTGGATTTGTCAGGTATAGAATTTCCAATGTTGCTAAAGAACATTAAGATTTTTGAAGAAAAAAATAACATTTCTATTAATGTATATGGATTAGAAATTATAAATCCTAAAAAAGGGTATGAAGTAATTGGTCCACTTTATTATTATTCATCGAATAAAATCAACATCAACATGTCAATTTATTAATAAGTGATGACGATGAAAAAATTTTTCATTATTGCTATATTAAAGATTTATCAAAATTAATTTCTGCACAAACGTTTAAACATCACGGAAAAAAATATATTTGCGACGGTTGTTTACAATATTTCCCTACAGAAGAAAATTTATTACAACACAATAGCTATGATTGTGATCATTTACGAATTAACCTACCTTCTAAAGAATTAATAAAAGATAAGTTTGGAAACTATTCATATGATAATATTTTGAAATTTGTAAATTATCATAAACAAATGAAAGTTCCTTTCGTGGTGTATGCAGATTTTGAATGCATTTTAAAGCCTTAAACAATGTAAAGAAATAAAAAAAAATTTCAATGATGAGGAAAGATTTAAACTTATTCGCCAAAAAGGTGTATTTCCTTACAATTATATTGATGATTATTTAAAATTAGAAGAAACAACTTTACCTCAGAAAGAGCAATTTTATAATACCTTAACGGATGAGCACATCAGTGATGCAGAATATCAAAGAGCTGTAAAGGTTTGGCAATTGTTTAAATGTGAATCTCTTGGTCAATACTCCGACCTTTACTTACTCTCTGATACTTTACTTTTGGCAGATATTTTTGAAAATTTTAGAAGCACTTGTTTATCCACATATAAGCTCGATCCAGCTCATTTTTACACTTTTCCAGGTTTATCCTGGGAGGCGTGTTTGCGTTATACTATAGAGTTAGAATTGTTACCAGATCCAGATATGATATACTTTTTCAAAAAAAGCATTCGCGGTGGTGTGAGCTCTTGCATTTGTAGAAAATCTGAAGCTAATAATTCATTTCTTTTAAATTTTGATCCTTTAAAGCCAACTAAATACATAATTTATTATGATGCAACAAATTTGTATGGTTATGCAATGTCACAGCACATTCCAACGGGAGATTTTGTTTGGTTAACAGATAAAGAAATCAACGATTTAAATATTATGAATATTTCTAAAAAATCTAATAAGGGATATGTTTTAGAAGTTGATTTAGAATATCCTACAAATCTACATTCCTATCATAACGATTTTCCGTTTTGTCCTGAAAACTTTAAACCGCCAAATTCGAAATGCATAAAATTAATACCCAATTTAAATGATAAATCAAAATATGTTATTCACTATCAGTTATTAAAACAATGTTTGGAACATGGACTCAAGTTGACTAAAGTTCATAGAGTTTTACAGTTTTCTCAATCTGATTGGTTGACAAAATATATAGACTGGAATTCAAGATTAAGAAATTATTCAAAAAATGAATTTGATCGTAATACTTACAAGTTGGCAAATAATAGTATTTATGGCAAGACTATGGAAAATGTTGATAGGAGAATTGACGTAAGACTTGTTACAGAGTGGGAAAAAAATACAAGAAAACATGGTGCTGAGAATTTAATTGCAAAACCATATTTCAAGGCCTTAACAATATTTTCTGAAAACTTGGTAGCTATTCAAATGCAAAAGATTCAAGTTACTTACAATAAACCAATATATGTAGGCTTCTCAATATTAGATATATCTAAAACTGTCATGTATGATTTCTTTTATAATTTTTTAAAACCTCTTTATCAGGAAAATATTTCACTTTTATACACCGATACCGATTCGTTCATTTTAGAAGTCACAACTCCAAATATTTATTCTGACATGATAAAAAATATGAATTTGGTAATATTCATGAAATGCCTATTACAAAGTCAGTTATAGATAGATGAATATGCTGGTGAACCCATTACTGCTTTCTTTGGTACTGGAGCAAAGCATATTGTATTAAAACGGAAAATAGTTTAACAAAAAAAGCAAAAGGTGTTAAGAAAAGTGCCATTAAAAAGCAGTTGGATTTTATTCATTATAAAGATGTTGTTGAAAATCATTCTAAAACCTTTTGTTCAATGTATGTTTTTCGATCTAGACAACACACAATTTTCACCGAATTAATTAATAAATTGGCTTTGAGTTCTGAAGATGATAAGCGGTATAAAATTCCCTATAGTTTTAATACATTAGCTTGGGGACACCAAGATATTGCTTTGTATCAATGGAATGCAGAACATGAAGATTTAGATATATTTATGTAGATATTATAAGGTATTTAAATTTGTTGTTTTTGAAACCAAAGTTAGTCTTCATAAGCCTTTCACAAAATGTGCTTAGAAACTTTTGACAAAGAAACTGATAACAGTTATTTTAAAACATATGAAAAACGACTTTCTACTTTTAAGAACTGGAAAGGAAAAAGTTATGATGATCCTATTGTGGAGCATAAGAAATTTGCTAGGAATTGTGATTTAAATAACTGTTTATGGAAAAATAGGAATCGAATAATTGTAACCATTCAAAATAAGTCTTCAAGCTACACATTTTATATAGTATTATTAATATCCTTATTTATGAACTTTTACATATCTTTAAATTAAGTATTTTATTGTTATTTTTTTACAACTGCTCTTGCTTTCGTGGTGAAAGTATCTGCTTAATGTTAATAAATTTGGAATATAATTATTAATTTGTTTCAATGACTATCAGTAGATCGCAATTCATTCTTCTTCATTTTATTTTCCAAAATGTTTTTTATGTTCATCATCCCCCTGGCGCAACACAGTGTGAAATAAGTTTTTCTAATAAAACAGACGTCACTCTAAGTAAATATTGTAAATTTATGAAAATTGGATTAATTAACAATAGTACAATTATTTGAATGGAACGAATAAATGGAGATGAAAATGCAAGTACATTTTTTAAAATTTTGTATTATTATCCAAATCGATCTATTTTTTATACAAATTGGATCGAAAGGTTAGAGTTTAAAAATAATTACAGTTACAAATTATAACCCCCAACTGTACCAATTATTATGACGGATTCAAAAATTATTACTTTTCAATCATTAGTGTTACATTAAACTTTGCATTATTTTTATACGTTACCATTTTAATTATTTATCTTTATTACAAATTTCAAACTGGAAATCTATTTTTTCATTAATCCATTTTAATCGAAACTTTAAAAAAAGTGGGGATGAGAATATTTAAGTACAAGAATAACGCAATATGTTTCAGTCTTGTTTAGTCATTATGAACAACGCCGTGGTTCATAAACCTTTAGAAGCGCTTCTTAATTCAAAAATTTATTTTTTAAAATGATTCTTTGTCAAAATTTGTTCTTGTTGGCATTAGTTTAAATGATTTTTCTCCAAAAATTGTAATTGGTGGAAAAACTGGATTTTTAATCGCACTAACCGAAGAAAATTGGAAAGACATTTGTGTTCATGAAGGAATTATTGTAAACAATTTCTACTTTCCTCAAGTTGATCAAACCAGTGTGAAGATAAACGACATTCATCTGCGGGTCCAGAAAATAAATGATATCCCTGTTCTGCAAATTACAAAAGGCCCACACTTCATATAATTAGGACAAGAGTCTTTGGACAATTTGTGGCTATTGAAGGAAATTATTGATTATAGATTATCTATAATTAAAAGGCAAGAATTCAATACATATTTCAAAATATTTCAGCTGATTGTGGCGACTTGTGTATGCATGTTTATAATATAATAAGTCCAACACAAAATCCTAACAGTGAAAATGTTTCAACTATGATGGAATTACTTGCTTTATATCCTGAAGAAATGGAAAAGAAATTGAAACAAAATGGAACAAAAAGAAAATATTACGAGGAAAACAATGAAAATGGATCAAAAAGAAAGTATTACGAAGAAAACAATCTTTTCTGGAAGAGAGCAATAAGGTGCATGTGTTAGTGAAGTGGAGCTTTGCTTACAGACAAGCCCGTAGGAGTAACTTTCAGATGTGGTACTTAGATAGACTGCGTTTTGAAAAAAGAATAAATGATTGTAAACTTATTCTAGATTCAATATTATCTGAGGAACATCGAAATAAAATATATTTGACACGTTTTAATAAAAATTGTATTTGATGTTTTACTTAATAAAATTTTAATTTCTTTCAGACGTAATTTGTATCAGCTAAAGCATAAAGTGAGGAACAGAAATAAAACAAATTTAACTAAAATTTAATTACAATTTAATTAAACAATATTATATTATATTTTTTATCAAGTCCTAACCATTTCACATAAACTTTGTTTCTTTTCCTTCTCAAAATCTTCTCAATAAGATACACATTGGTATGCTTTACTTTTAGTAATTCTTGCTCATAAAAACCACCCAGAATGTCCTGATTATCTTCGTCTTGAATTAAATATGTCCAGGGGTTTGTCATCTTAACTTCTTTAATGTGGAATATCTCATTTGACCAATTTGGTGTGTAACCTTTCGAAAATGCCTCTCGATGCATGCTTATGCGTACGTGATTACCCACTTTAAACTTTGGAGATTTTATATCTAACGTTTTAGCATGAGTAAATGCAGATTTCAAGATTCTCTTTTCATTTGTTTTATTTACTTGTTTTGGCTTCATTCAAGAATGTTTTGTATTGTTATATTTTTTTACAATATCCGCTAATATATTAAACCATTTGTAATTTCCTTATTATTCTTTAAAGTCCTGTTCACTCTTTCTACTATACTCGCTTTCAAATTGGAAAGCGTGCTATATTGGTTAATTCGAAATTGTTGCATCAAATTTTGAAAATTTACATTGAAAAACTCTCTCCCTCTGTCCGTTTGCAAGTTTTTTGGTGGAGTTTTTGCACTGATTAATATTTTTTTCATTGCCGTTGTTACGTCTTTTCCAGATTTAGATTTTACCGGTTCGGCCCAAACATACTTAGAAAATACATTTATGGTAATCAAGATATATTTAAATCCCTTATTAAATTTGGCATAGGGTAACATTTCAACCAAATCAGCTTGAAAAAGATCATTTAACCCTTTCACCATCACCCTTCTGCGTTTGTAGTTTTTTCTAGCAGGTTTATGTAATTCATTAACGACTTGTTGTTTAACGGTTGACATGACAACAAACTTGTTTATTCAATTTAAAGGAAGTTCAATTTTTATGTGTTGTAATAATTCGAAATATAACTTTTATATGTTTTTTCCTATTCATTCAATTTATCAATTTGTATTGTATAACTTTTTTTCATTTAAAACTTTACTAATTTTAGTAATCTCCTTTTCTAAAGCATTAAAGGAGTTTTTTATCTCTCCAGTTAAGAAAGTAGTTGATCTACTATCACTATTTTTGAATTCCACCTCTGTTTTATTTAATTCTTGTTTTAATTTCTTAATTACACTAGACATTATCTTTCCAAAGGAAATATATTGTTGTTTTCCTTCCAAAGAGAGTTGGTCAATTGTTCTACTATTAAGAATGCTATTTTGATTTCTTTTTTTTCATCATCTAACCTTTTTATAAAAGTTCTTAATTGTTTAATCTTTTCCTTGTGTTTTTCAATTATTACTTCTCTTATATTTGTTTCCATTATTTTATTAATTTTGTTGATATCATCACTTAATTTTTTGTCTTCCTTTTTAACATGTTCATTTAAAAATTGCAAATCTTTACTTATTTGATTTAGCGTTAGCAGCTGTTTATTAACGTTTTCGATTGAGGTATAACATCCTTTAATTTGGTTTTCATACTTTAAAAAAATTTTATCAAAAACCTTAAGCTTTTTAGCAAAGATTTCATTATTTGTTTCATTTTCACCTAATCTCCTTTTTAAATTATTAATGTCACTTATTCCCTCTTGATTTTGTTTATTAAAATCTAACTTAAAATTGTTGAGAATTTTACTTTCAATGTTTGAATAAATTGTATTTTCCAAACAAGCAGAATTTATTAATTGACGTTTTGAAATATGGCGTCCAAATTTATCAACTGTCATGTTGAGCTTTCATTAAACCATAAATATGATTATATTTAATAGCTGTTATTTATAGTATAACTTTATCTTCTCTTAATTCTTCAATAATAGAGATAATCTCGTTACTATGAGCATTATTTCCAGCATCACTTGATGAAATTAATAAACGTAGCCTATCAACAATTTCGTTTACATTATTCCAGTATACATAGTCTGTATTTGATCTGTTTGTTTTCAAAATTAATCCCTTTCCTGTTGTTTTGACTCTAGTTGTTCTAAACGGAGGTTTTGGTTTGTTAAATGCTGTAACTAATCTTTGCAAGGTTTTTGTCTTTGTATCCACTTTCTTTGTAAATATAGTCCTATTATTGTAACATATTGTGTGATGTATTTCCTTGAACTTGTTCATTTGAATCAAAATTCCTACGATATACATTTGTTTTAGCTAGAATGTTCATGTAATTATCTAAATCTTCCTTCTTATAACCTTTCGGTTCTTTTTTGAAAAGCAATTCGTATAAACCTGGCGTGCCTGTGTACGTTATTCCTCCCACTTTAATGTCTTTTCCAATAATTTCTACCGGTATCTGTGTTAAACCAAAAGAAAACTTATCCGTTTCGAGGTCATGAACTATTCCATAATAATGGTCAAATTTATGTTGTGTATCTTTCACACCCTCATCAATATATGATCTGGGTAATTCATGAAAAATCTGCTAAGTAATCTTTATATGACGGTGTACCAACATAGGTTTGAATTGTTTTTCTAGTTTGTTCCAATATGTCTGACAAGTTTAAATTTGTTGTTGTGTCACTAGAAGAGTCTGAGCTATAACAGTTGATGTCAATGGTTGTACTACAGGAGAGGAAGAAGTGATACTACTGTTATCTAAAAATGTTGGTAGTTCTGTGGGGAGTAACGGAGTTTTTCCTGTTTTCTGAATAGTTTTCGTCGGAGTTGATGTTTTATAAAGCTTTGTAGGTGTTTTGAATTCTTCATATTTTGAAACTCTTTCTTCTTTTAAATCGAATGGTTCGGATTTACCAATATTTGAAATTAGCTGTTTAAGAGGTTGTGTTATTGGTCTATAAGTTTGTTCTAATTCGGACTGAGCGGTAGAAGTAGCTAATTTCAAGCTTCGATATTTCTGCTTCACGGCTTGTCTCGATTTTATTAATTCTCTAGCTAAACGTTTATCCATGCTGCACAAGTTTTAAATGAAATAAAACTCCAAATTTTTCACTTTTATAAATATATAAAGGAATCGAATTTACTCCTGTATCTGCCGTGATTTACTTCACAATCTTTGTCAATTACAAGAAAGCCATATGGATCCATCCAACAGTTATCACAAATATTTTTAAACTGATCAAATGTCATATCCAATATACAGTGGTCGTTATATATATGTTTTAAACTCAAACAGTCCTGTTTAAATAAAATTAATAAGTTGGAATTTTCTCGAATTAGACGTTTAAGGATTGAGGAATATCCTTGAAAAATAACAAAACAATCGGTGTTTCTATGTCTTCCATGCGTGAAATAGTCCCTAATAATAGATTGATTATGACAAGAAATATCCTCAAAAATGATAACGGAATTTGGCTTTATCTCATGAGGTTGAAATAATGTTCTCATAGCTATCGTATTCAAAGTATCCAATTTCTTTCATAGGCTTTAACAACTTTCTTAAATATTCATATTTTGGTTGATCTAATGACTTTGAATAAACATAGACATTTTCAAACCTAATTCCATTAGGATGCTCGAGCAGTGTAAGCATAACGTTGGTTTTACCGCTACCACTGCAACCAACTATGAGTCCTCTTTTTGAACCACCGCAAAATAAGTCACCATGCTTTCTCAACTGTTTACTTAAAATTTTTTCGTCATGATTATTTACTGGTAAAGAGAATTTTTGTTTTTCAATCCTCATTCTTAATCACACTAGTAAATATTTTTAGCTGTAAAAGTATTTATACCAGAAAAATGTCAATGTGTTTTTAGTATAAAAAGAACTTCAATGACTGTGGGTCTGCATAAGTTGAAAAAAACGATCAAAAGACGTAATAGAAAAGGCTCTGGTTTAGTAAATAAATTAATAAGTAAACTACCCTTCGAAGTTTATATACCAGGATATAATTATTGTGGTCCAGGCACCAACTTGGAGAAAAGATTAACTAGAGGTGACGTTGGTATAAATCCATTGGATTCCGCTTGTAAAGAACACGATATATCATACTCTCATACTGAAGATTTATCAAGAAGACACATATCTGACCAAATATTAGAAAAAAAAGCCTGGGATAGGGTAAAACCTAAGGATTCTTCTATTGGTGAAAAAATTGCAGCTCTAAGTGTTGCAGGAATAATGAAGGGTAAAAGAAAGTTCGGTTTGGGATTTAAAGATAAAAAAGGGGGTAAACTTAAATTGAGAAAAAAACGTATCATTCGAACACCCATAAAAGTTGGAGGATTTCTACCTCTTTTGTTTCCCATTCTTGGCGCCCTGGGTGCACTAGGTGGAGGCGCGGCAGGAATTGCTAAGGCAGTAAATGATGCTAAAGCAGCTAAACAGCAACAAGAAGAAATACATAGGCATAATATTGCAATGGAAAATGCTTCTAAAAAAGGCAAAGGATTATATATTAGACCATATAAAGGAAAAGGACTATTTATTAGACCTTATAAAGGAGGATCAGTCAAAATAAAAGCAATCAGACAAAAAAAACTCAAAATAAGTTTTCCAAAAAGAGCACTTACGAACAATGATATTATTAAATATGTAAAGCTGTTTAAAATAACTGGCTTTAGAGGTGTTTTTATGCTCGATTAACTTCCAAAAAAAAATTAATCTGAAAGAGTGTGGTAATGTAAATTTGGATAAAAAACAAAATAAAGGATCTCATTGGACTGCTTATATTAAAAATAACAAAAATATAATATATTTTGATAGTTATGGAAATTTAAAACCACCTTTTGAACTTCTCAAATATTTTAATTCGAATGGCAAAGTGGATGTATTTTATACTTATGAAAACAAACAAAAATTTAATTCATGTGGTCAACTATCCCTAAAATTTTTGCAAAAAATATATAAACTCATTATTTGTTGTAATATCTCATTCATAAATAAACTGCAATGTCCACCACAATTGCCATATCAGAAAACAGTTCTGTTTTGTCTGCTGATTTTATCCGCCCATATATTTAGAGGATGGAAAACAATATTACCTGGGTTTAGCTGATTTTGAAACGTTTATGACTATTCCCAATATAAAAGAAGGATATAATAAATTTTATATAGATAATAAAGTAATTGTTATTCCCGACGGAACTTATGACATTACAGATATAGAAACATACATAAGAGAAAGTATAGAAGATTTATTTCCGAATGAAAAATTTTTTTTTTCTTTTAAAAGCAAATGTTAACACTCTAAAATCTTTTTTAATGTGTAGTAGAAAAATTGATTTTACCAAGGAAGATTCGATAGGAAAAATGTTGGGTTTTAATAGCAGAATACTAAAAGCTATGAAAGAGGAAGAATCAGATAATGTTGCAAAAATAACTAAGGTGAATGCTATTTGTATTGATTGTAATATTTGTGTCGGTTCTTACAGTAATGGTAAACCTGTTCATATTATTCACCAGTTTTATCCAACTGTAGCGCCAGGCTATAAAATAGTGGAATCTCCTTTGCCCATTTTGTATTTTCCAGTTAGCGTCAAAGCAATTAACAATATAACCGTTAAAATAGTTGATCAAGATAAAGAACTTATCAGTTTTAGAGGAGAAACTATAACAGTAAGGTTACATTTACAAGCTAGTGACATATAAAATGGTTGTTAGATATAATAGAGCCCTTGGAATGAGACTTGCACCTACCACTATCAACAAAGTAAAAACTTATAAAAAGAAAAAAACTAAACAACAGTTCAGTATCAAATCCAACACCAACAAGTTAAGACGAGATAATCGTAAATTTCTCACATCTTTGGGTTTCACTGTTTTAAAATAATGAACATATTAAACGAAAATCTTTATGTAGATAATTCCATCGTTAGTTCAGAGCTTCACACATATCAACCATATATTTCTTCAAAATTCAATTACAATGATGAAATAAGGATCCCAATTCAAGAACTCGATGCTTACACTCTACCATCAGATAGTTTACTTTATATCGAAGGAAAATTAACTAATACAGAAGATAAATATAAGAAAGAATTGATATTTATTAACAATGGTTTAGACTTTTTGTTTAGAGAAATCCGCTACGAACTAAACGGAATTACTATAGATTCAATAAGAAATATTGGATTAGCATCAACCTTAAAAAGCTACCTTTCCCACAATACCAACGAAAGTTTAAAACTGGAAAATGCAGGTTGGTTTCCACATCGAAAAGAAGGTGATAAAATTTTAGTTGATAATGGTGAAAAATCCGTATCCATACCACTAAAAATGCTTTTAGGATTTTTTGAAGATTACAGAAAAATTATTATGAATATGAAACAGGAATTAGTTCTTATTAGATCAACTGATGATTTAGATGGTGTTATCTTCAAAGAAGATCCGGCACACCCTGTTAGTGCTCCTGACACTCCATTGGTTACTTTCGATAAAATTTATTGGAAAGTTCCTCACATTCTAGTTGATATGTCACAACTTGCTCTATCAAAAATATTAGAATCAAAGAAAGATATATTGATAGGATTTAGGAGTTGGGAACTTGTTGAATATTTTTCTCTAACCGAAACAACCCGTCACACATGGCCGGTAAAAACAACTAGTAAACTAGAAGCTCCTCGTCATGTTGTGATTGGCTTTCAAGAAAACAGAAAAGGGAAAATTGCTAAAGATATGAGTAAATTTGACAATATTACCTTGTCAAATATTAGAGTATTTTTAAATTCTGAAAGATATCTTTATCACGATTTGTACTTAAATTTTGAAGAAAACAAATTTTCTGCTTTATACGAAATGTTTGCCAACTTTAGACAGTCTTACTATGGTGTTCCAAATGAATCCATTTTTAATTCTGAACAATTCAAAAACATTAGTCCTATTACACATATTGATTGCTCCCATCAAAAAGAAACAATTCAAACGAGATCCGTAGTAATGAGAATTGAATTTGAGACACACAATGCAATTAAAAAAGATACTTCTGCTTATTGTCTTATTTTACATGACAAATTATTTAGCTACAACCCTCTTACTAAAATTGTGAAACAATTATAAACTCTATCCCCACTCTTTTCATATTTCGATTTAATTTAAAGGGATTTTCAAAAGCTTTTAGTTTTAGTCATGACATTGAAACTACAACAAATTGAAAAATGTATTTTTAAAATTAATCAACTGAAAGAAGAAATTGCAAGTTATTCAAGTAAAAAAATTCTCATTAAAAAATTTGCTGCTTTGAAAATATGAGATTGGTTATGGATATTCAAGGATTCAAGGATGAAAAAAATAAATTTATACCGAAAGAGCTTGCATCTTTTGATGGTTATGAAATGACTCATTATATTTTTAAAAAGCCTTTTCCAATGGAGTTTCTTTCACCTGATTGTCACAAGCTAGCGGTATGGCTAATGAAAAATCATCATTGTATACATTGGAATAATGGATTTACTCCATTACATCATTTCCCAAAAATAATTGAAACACTTACGAAGAAACCAGATTTTGTTTTTGTAAAAGGAACCGAAAAAAAGGATTTTATAGAGAAATATTCTAAAAAGCCTGTGATTGAAATAGATGAACAACCAGCGCTAAAGCTAATGGAACCAAAATGCTTCTATCATTCAAAATCACCTTGTATGTGTGCTTTGACAAATGTGTTATTTTTATATGACAATTGTTTTATGAATGAATAAAAATATAAAAAAACTTAACTACATTTTTATTTTGCATTAACTAACCATGATTGAATACAATTAATATGATACCTTAAATCTAATTTTCTAAATTCATTTAAAAGTTCATACTCATTTTTATATTTTAAATAATCATTACAAAATTTAGCGGCTAATTTACATTGTTCCATTCTTTCTATATTCTTAACGTATGCTGACAAATCTTGTGCTTCTGCGTCTTTTTCGTCTACAATTGATAAATATTGGAAGTATGCAGCAGATATAATAAATTCTTCATACATTTCAGTAACCACTTGCTCCATTGTGAATATTATTAATTAATTATTCTTTTTCAATTTCTTGAAGAATAGTATCCTCGTCAATAAATTGCTTCAAGTCTTTTAAATAGTAACCAAAGCCAATATCTTTTAGATCTTGAATAAGTTGAAAAAAAATTTAATGTTTCAAAGTATTTGTTGCAACAGAGGGCAGCCTTTACGAATTCCGCAGATTCTTTACAATAAAAGTCTATCCGCTCCGGACCACTTGCCATAGAATATGAGAAATAGGTTTTTGAAAGATTACTAAATTTGTCCTCTAATAATTTAACTGCAATCAGCAACTCAGCCATTTAATTTATTTAACATAATATCTTAAATATGTGGGGGGACGTCTCTTGCGAATAGGATTAACTTTTCTTGATGATACCTGTTTTTTATCTGCGTATAATTGAAACCTCTTTTGGGTTGCAATAATAGCAGGTATAAATTGGCAATCTTCTCCTATAAATTCTAATAGGTGGCTTAATTCTCCTACAAAGTATGATTTCCCAAATGTATTGAAAAACGTAGTAAGACTTATAATTCCTTCTAAATAATCATCACAACAGTCAATTGCTTCCAAATAATCTCGTTTCAGTGGATAAAACAGCTTGGCGTATTCATCTTTCGAAATCACTTCAAAGAAATTGAGATATTTAACTTTTAACTGTCTGATAGATGTAGCTAATTTTTCGCAATTACACATAATTCACTTATTACTTGACACATTTTTTCTTTTTGTTTTATACACAATTGGTGGAAAAATTCAAAAATAACTTTTTACGCAACTCGAGCACAGCTTAGTAAATGTGCCTCAGCATACTAAAATGATCTTGATGCACCTATTTATAAGACTTAAGAATGCAAAATCAAATGTGGGAGGTCAAAGAGAAAAAATTAAAAATATGATGCGAATGAGAATAAAAGGGGAGGAAGATAAGAATGAGTGACATGAGAGAGAGGAAGAGGAGGAGGAGGAGGCGTTCCCCTATATTAACTACTACCGGCAAATTTTATAGCGGCATTGGGGAGTACACAGCATTTGTGTTAGAACATTTCCGGGCAGAGGTGGATTAAAAAGATTTGGTGACATTTTGCAAGTTAAACAGTAGTTCTTTTCTTTTCAATGTTTAGAGGTTATGTACTTATAATATTTGGTTTAAAAAATTAATATTTTTAAATATAGAAAAATATAGTATTTTTTTTATTTACATTTACAGCTAAGAATACTTTTTTGAAATATTTTTGTGTGCTTAAGAAGTGAAGTAGGGAATATCTAATTCGTTGGAAAAAGGCGTATTGGTAGTTTTTAAAATATAATCTAGTCAGACAAATCCTTTGTCATAGTTTTTGGATGAAAACGATCCATTTTTATAGGTTTTTGGAGAGCAAAAATATAATTTTTGTTAAAAACAATTATTTATAAGGTTATGGGTAAAATAACAGTACTCAAATAGACATAAATTATTATTTCACATCAATAATTGAAAAAAGTGGTTTTAAAATTACGATTTTGTTTGAATTTTGATCAAAACTTTTTGTAATTTTCATCTTATTTCATATTTAGGATGGAGACGCAACATAAATAATTCATAGTGCGTCAGAAATTGGGTTTAGGATTTCATATAAAAAAATGTAAACGATTGAACATATTATGTTCAAATAATATATTTTTTCGTACATAATACGAATATTGTTTCAATTTTATTTTTACAACTTAATATGTATAATTATACAGGTCGCCCATAAAGCCGGCATCACTTAGAAAAAATTGTATTAATAGATTTCAGCAAGTTGTGTTATTGCCAATAGTTTTGTCAAAAATATTATGCCAAAAAAATGCAGACATGTTTTTGTAACTACAGTTTTTCTACGAATAAGTAAAATGCGCAAGTAAAATTGGTCAGACCAAACTTAAAAGTAAAGCTATCTTATTTTAACAATTTTGTTAAAAACTTGCTTTAGTTGCATTATTTATTAAGTAAACACACAAGTAAACCAAGTTACCTGTAGTGATGATAGAGACGAATTAAAAATAATCCTTAATTAGTTTTTAGTGCACATCAGTTTTGTGGCCAATAAAAAATAGAAGAACTCAAAAAACTTGTCATTTTACTAGCGGGCTGAAAACTAGTACATAGATAAAAAAATTGAAATATAAACAACCTTTTTCTTTGAATAATCATGGTTCTTGGGATTAGACCGTGTCAAAATGAAATTACTTTCCGACGTTTCACCTTTGATTACACGAGGCGTCTTCAAGGATGTTTACTCCATGAAATCTGAAAATTCAGTGTTCAGAGCTCGTGGAGTAAAAATCCCTGAAGATGCTTTGTGCAATTGAAGGCGAAACGTCAGATAGAAATTCCAATTTGTCACGATCTAGTCCCAAGAACCATGATTTCTTAATTGGCCAAAGCCGTGAAAACTTCCGTTCTATGTTAACCTTTTTCTATCTTATTTTTTTCATTTATTGAAACATTTTTAATATTTTTCATGTATTTTTGCTTTAGTATTTCCATTTCATATTTATCGATTTCAAGTGTAGATTCAACGATGCCCTAGTCACTGTTCATCTCCTGAGGGTCAAGAATTTCCTTTTTTACTTCCCTCTGAGATTTTTTCAGATCTTTATGTTTCAGGGTCCTAGATGCCGAATTCCGCCGGTCTGTCTATCTGTTCGCAGCGTAGCTAAAAAACTACTTACCGATTGATTTCAAATTTTGGTCAAAACTTAAGGGTCATGTGAGTATGATCTGATCACATTTTGGTAAAAATCTAGTATGGTAATACAAAATGGCAGCCTAGTGAAATGTTAAAAAAAAGTATTACTAAAAAACTATTGATTTAATTTTTCTCAAATTTTGTACAAAAATCAATTATTATGTAGGAATCAACTGGTAAAATTTTGGTAAGAATCTAAGATAGCGGAACAAAATGGCGGTTTCGTAAAATATTTAAAACGACTTAATGGATTGATTTCAAACTGTGTGCCATAAGTAATTGTGGTATACAAATGAATTCTTAATACTGTGGTACTAATTCAAGATAGCGGAACAAAGTGGAGGCAAATATAATATTTGTAATCGTTAAAAATTACCTTCTCAGGTTTTACATATCATCACGTTTTAGCGCCCCTAGATGCTAAAAACTATGTTGTATCAATTCCGTCGGTCCGTTTATCTATTTGTCTGCATGTCTGTCAGTCCCCGGCATAGCTTAAAAACTACGTATCAAAGTGACTTCAAATTTTGATCAAAAATTAAGGGAAATATAGGGAGGACCTGGTAATATTTTGGTAAAAATCCAATATGCCGGAATAAGATGGCGGCCTAGTTAAAACGCTGAAAAAACAGTTGCTGAAAAAACTTATTATCCAACTTACCTCAAATTTTGCACAAAAGTTATATTGGAATGAACTGGTAACATTTTGGTATGAATATAAGATAGCAAAACACAATGGCAGCCTAATAAAATATTTAAAATCTCACCCTGGAAACCCTATTTATTACATTAATTTCAAAATTATGGTCCAAATTCAAGATAGCGGAGCAAAACGCCAGCCAAATAATTTTTTTTATAAAATCAACTTAAAAAAATCTTATTGAATTGACTTTAAATTTTGCAGAAAAATTAAATGTAAGATAGGGGTAAACTGGTACGAATTCAACATGACGTAACAAAATGGCTTTGTTCGTTAATGTAAAAAACTACTTATTGAGTTTATTTTATATTAAGCTTAGAAATCAAGTGTGGCATAGGTAGAAATCAGTAACAATGATGGGAATCCAATACGATTGAACAAAATGGCTCCGAATAAAAATGTTTTAAAAGATCTATGTTACTAAATGACTCTGTACTGAACTAAATTGGGTCACACTTCACTATTCCTAATAAAAGGAAAGATTCATAACGAGGGAAGTTCCGGCTAACGAAAATTTACCGATTTTGTCGGCTTTATTATTGATCGTATTATATTCCTTCTCGTCAATAATAAGGAAAGGTGTTTTCCGGGACTTCTTCCTGTAATTTTTTTGTGTACGACACACAGTAAACTTCTACGAGAATTTAGGGAGGTGGCGGTTGCAATATATCTTCCACTATATCCCCCTTTTCTTACTTACCTACTAAAAGAGATTTTTTTCAGGTTTTTACATTTCATTTTTTACAAACTTTTTTCTCAATTCCGTCGGTCTGTCTGTCTGTTCGCGGCATAGCTAAAAAACTACTTACCCGATTAACTTTGATAAAAAATTAAGGGTTATATGGGGAGGACCTGGTAACATTTTGGCAAAATCCAATATGGCAATTCGTACCACAACTTTACCAATGTATCTCTATATCACACTTAATTCTTCCACAAAAATTGAAATTAATTTAATAAATATTTTTAGGCTGATTATGTAATACTTGATTTTTGTACAAAATTTGAGGTAAATAGGATAATTAGTTTTTTTCAGTAATAATTTTTTTAACATTTGAAATTGTTTTCGTTAACGATCCTCTTGTTGTTATATTAGAGAGATGTATTATTTGGGGCCAGGATCCAGTACAAACAAAACAAAATTTTATTTTTGTATCCTCACGACACATAGATTCTGTACCCTATGTGAAACCCATATTATCAGTATTTACATACTCTGTTGGTCCGCAGATATTTCCTAGATATTAAGTTTCTAAATCGTTTTCGTTAACGATCCTCTTGTTGTTATGTTAGAGTGGTGCATTATTTGGGATTAGGACCCAGAAAGAAAAACAAAAGTCTTTTTTTAAATTATCGACGTTTCGTAAACTTATTGTTGCATCGTCAGGTTACATATATAGATTTTATATCCTGCATGAAACCCATATTATCAGTCTTTACCTGCTCTGTTGGTCCGCAGATATTTCCTAACCCCAAGTAATACACCACTCTAACATAATCTAACTCTACAAGGAGATTGGTAACAAAAACCATTTAGAAACTTAATATCTGGGAAATATATGCGAACCAAATGAGTAAATAACGACTGATAATATGGGTTTCCTGCAGGATATAGAGTCTATATGTGTGTCCTGAGGATGCAACAATAAAGTTGTGAGAAGGCAAAAATTTAAAAAAAAACTTGTTTGTATTTACTGGGTCCCAACCTCCAATAATACAATACTACTCTAACATAACAAGAGGCTCGTTAACGAAAACCATTTAGTTCCAACCGAGTTAATAGCTGGAAAATATCTGCAGACCAACATAGTAGGTAAAGACTGATAATATGGGTTTCATGTAGGATATGGAATCTATGTGGCCTGAACATGCAACAATAAAATTGCGAAAGCACTTTTGTTTTTTTTGCTGGATCCTAACCCCAAATAATACACTACTCTAACATAACAAGATGGTCGTTAACGAAAACTATTTAGAAACTTAATATCTGGGAAATATCTACCAACGGAGTAGGTAAAGACTGATAATATAGATTTCACGCTGGATATTGAATATATATGTATCCTGAGGATACGACAATAAAGTTACGAAACGTCGACAATTTTAAAAAATACTTGTTTTTATTAACTGGATCCTAACCCCAAATAATACAATACTCTTACATAACAAAAAGAGGATTATTAACGAAAACCATTTAGAAACTTAATATCAGAAAAATATCTGGGGACCAACGCAGTAGAAATAGACTGATAATATGGGTTTCATGCAGGATATATAATCTATAAATGTGTCCTGAGGATGCAACAATCAGTTGCGAAACGTCGACTATTAAAAATGTTTTGTTTTTTTTACTGGATCCTAACCCTAAATAACACACCACTCTAACATAACAACAAAAAGATCGTTAACGAAAACCATTTAGAAACTTAATATCTGAGAAATATCTGCGGACCAACGCAGGATATAGCATCTATATATGTGTCCTGAGGATGCAACAATAAAGTTGCGAAATGCCGATAATTTAAAAAAAAGACTTTTGTTTTTTTTACTAGATCTTAACCAAAATATTACCAGGTCAACCCCCATATGACCTTTAATTTTTGGTCAATCGGGTAAATAGTTTTTAAGCTTTCCAGCGAACTGACAGACAGACGGACCGACGGAGTTGACAAAACATATTTTTTGGCATCTAGGGACGCTAAAACGTGATGATTTTTAAAACCTGATAGGGTAATTTTTTTCACGATAACAACAAGCGAACTCGTGACCCTACATACAGCCAAAACAGCAAATAACATATGAGGCTGAAATAAACGCCGACATGCATTCCCCTCCTCTATGCAACATGTAAATTTTTAACCAAAATTCAAATAATTATCAAAGCGAATTAGAATACTTTATGGCGGATTTACAAGTATGTTTGCCCAATACAAGTAGTTATTAACTTTGTAGCCTTGTTTACTAGGTAATATAATACTTGTATGGCAAACATATTTCGAGATTGGCCATTAAATGTGTATTCTAATTTGATTTGAAAATGTGTAATTATGGATTTTGATTAAAATTTTGCATGTTTAACTTAAAGTGCCCATCAGCTTATACTCCTTAACCTGATTTTTACAATTTAAATGTATATCTAGCCTATATATAAAAAAAAAAAAAATGTCATAATGGAACATTTGTACTCAACAAGTCAACAACAATGCTGGTCCTGCTTTGCTGCTTCGAATAAAAGTAATTCTATTGTGTTTTTTTTGTGTAATTTTATTGTGTTTAGCTTAGCGGCAGCCGCATGTCTAGGTCAGGGTCGGTCGGTTGCTTCCAGACAGACAAGGAGAGCCATATTAAATGACGTAGGGAACAGGAGATGATAGTAGTCAATCGTTGCAGACGTAATAAAAAGCTAAATAAAATTGTCTAGATTATTAAAATTTTCTGTAGCGGTTGTTGATTCTTAAAAAAAGTTAGTCTACAAAAATGTTCCCCTATAATATAAAAGGTGCGCAAAAATACGTAAACACAAGTAGACAAAACCAAAAACTTAAAAACATCTAAACTAAAAAGCCTGTAAATAAAAGTCATAAAGTCATTTAATGTGCTCTGGTATACATGTAATGTTTGAGAAAATTAATGGTGAGTACGTAATAGAAATGTGTTATTTGAAATTTTTGCTTTATTGGCCATTTAACTATCTAAAAACTACATTTTCTATAAAAAAAATTTTGGGCTACCTCAAAAACTTTTATTTTACATTTTTTTTTGTTTTGCCTGCTTGCGTTTATCTATTTTTTACGCACCTACTTATTTAAATAAGCAGCATTTTTTATGTAGATTTTTTTTTTGCTAAATAATAGTTTTCCAATTTGTCACCTAAAACTGAAAAGACGCTCGAATCCATCGAAAGATATTCAAACATTTACTTTGTATCCATAAAATTACTCAACAATGAGCAAATATATATATTTCATTTAGTCAATAGTGACCATTTGTGTCCCATTTTTAACATGCGTCCAACATTAAAAAATGTCTCTCAAAGAGTCCCTCATTGACGTTTGAAGTCTCTGTTTTCTAATTAACACCGAATATTATTTAAAAAAAATTTTTAGTACAAAGGGTTGACTTTTATTAGTAATTTTTTTAAGTCATCAGTTATTTATGATCCATATTTATGTTTAACATTATTATCTCCCATTAACTTTTCAGAAATCTAGTCACTTTAATATTACATGAAATTTTGGATCAGTTTGTGAAAAAATACATTCTGCAGGCTTAACAAATACTACCGTATAATTGACACAAAAATAAAAAAAATTAGGAAAATATACTGAGAATCGAAAGTCTACGTATTCGGCTATGTCATTTTGTTTAAAAGATAATGTATAATATATTTCTAGATATATCTAGATAAAACAAACTTTGTTAAGAATATTAACAGCAATTTCATAATGAAACTGAATTTTAAATAAAAGTTTTTGAAAGACACCAGCATTTCCAAAAATGTATTATAATAAAAATAATTTTATAAAATTGGTTTTAAGCTTAAATTTTTACGTTCGTTTTAGATTTTACAAGTGGAAATTAAAATAAAGGTGATAGGTCTTTAACTAGCCGAGGAGTAGAAGTTTTAATTTGGATCAGTTTCAGTTCCATCTAGATCATCGACACTAATTGCAACTAATGTTAACAGCATTAAAATATCAAGTTCTGATGAGAGAAATTTTTTGCAAGGGGTCGGAGATGAGGTTCCTAAACAGAGGAAACTTTAAAGACAACTTTGTTCTAATTTCACCTAAAGTTTTAATCTATTTAGTTTATCTTTATACATGATGTTGCATTTTTCTAACGTCTTCAGTATCCTGAATTAATATTTTTCATATTATGTTTGTGCAAATTAAGACGAGTTCATCATTATACACATATAAACCAACCGAAAGACCGATTACCTCTGAGTAGACAAAGTAAAAGAGCCTTTAAATGGATCAGAACTTTGTATTTTGTTCAGTACAGTTGGAATCTTTTGAGATTTCCGCGCATCTGAACGTGCATGTTTTCCATTCCGCGATGCACAATATATAGATCAGTTTTACACTATTACCCTTCAATTCTATTTGTCTCTTTATAGCATAATTTTTATATTTGTAGTTCTAAACAAATAGATTTAAATAACGCTACAGGCTACTACTAAACGGTCTTATGATAATCGGTCTTCGTCCATTTTTTTAAGTCAGATGGATAATGATAGCTTCAATATAATGGAGTATCCTTTTTAAAGAAGTTCAACCTCATGCATTCAGATAAGGATTTAATTAATTACAATTTCAGAAATAACAAACAAAATCTTAACTTTTCCTCTATCTCTTCAGATAAGGAGACATGGTCGCTTTATCTTATATACGGTACTGTTGGATGTTGTGCTTTTGTGTTTAAAAATGGAAACTAGTTAATTCAGCCTAGAACTGATTATCCTTATGATATTAGAGTGCCTGTTACCACTTACCTCCATCACGCAGAACGTTCTTGCAAAAATATAATTTTTCTTGTCCGAAAGTTTTTAAAAGGTCTACTTATTAACATTTCAGATCATAATATTATTATTTTCAAAAATAAACAATATATTTTTTAATCAGTAAATTGTTTCCCCATCTGAGATTGAATGATACTTAAAATTTACAGTAAAATCCAAATTAATGTAAGAAATAACGAGTTTAGAGTGTCATATTGGGATATCAAAATGATGAGTAATGTGTTGATCAAGATGAAAAGTGACTTCGTGTTGATCAGTTATGCGTCTTACATGTTGATATTTTATCAAGATATTTTTCTAATGTTTTGTTATGTATTGTATCTTGTGTGCATTTAAAATGAGAAATAAATATTTCAGTTTAAATAAAATTGTACTGGATTTTTATTTAAAACGTAATTTAGATTATATTGATATCATTTTTAGGGCGGATTGCATCTCAGATGCATTGATATTTTTTATTTAGTTATTTTTCTGAAGTCTTGTACTCGTTTTTATTTAAAACACAATGTAGATTTCTTTATATTTTTGCCAAATATTTTTCATTTTTGGTAGGCCCATTTTGTACAAAAGGTTTATTATGTAAAACATAATTAAATAATTTCTAAAGTTAAAGATGTGAATTTCAGTTTGGCTTATTTAATTTAATAAAATTAATAAAAAAAGTATAAGGTAACATATTTTCAAAGACTTTCTAAATTTCAAAGTGAAAACAAATTGAGTACACAAGTGAAGACAATATCTTGGGACCTTCCCGCTCTCGTCAAGGTCACGGCTACATTCCTTCCAGTCAGTTTTTTTATTCTAACAATCCCCCCCTCTTTTTTTTTCGGCTAAAATACATTTTCTGTAACAAGGAGTTGCAAACTATTTAAGTTTTGTTAGGGTAATCACAGTAAGTAAAGTAAGTTAAAACATATGAAAATGGTAATACTTTTTTTCTGATTTTTAATTTCAAAAAGGAAGGAAGGAAAGAATAAAAAATGTATTTTAAATTAAACGGCCAAATGCAACATTATATATTATATATATATATATATATATATATATATATATATATATATATATGCATATAAAGTTTAAACTTTCTAGAATAATAAAGAATTATATTTCACCATAGGTGTAGCTGGTATCAGAACGCATCCTTCATCACTTTCCGCGCCTGTGGAATATCGTTCTCAGCGAGTAAGACCAGCAAGCCCTTCAGAGGAACGTTCAGATAATATAATCCCTATTACTCCATCCAACTCACCGCAAAGTCCTACTAGTGGTCGGGAA
Source organism: Kuschelorhynchus macadamiae (assembly GCA_030620095.1). NCBI lineage: Eukaryota > Metazoa > Arthropoda > Insecta > Coleoptera > Curculionidae > Kuschelorhynchus > Kuschelorhynchus macadamiae. The sequence continues at coordinate 170,624 of JAUTXW010001724.1, forward strand.
TCTCCAAATCAGGAACATGATTTGCAAGCAACGGTTGATCTGATTAGCAATTTGAGATTAGATGGTGATAGGTCCGAAAATAGTACGGATCTTGAAAACGATTAGTATTTAATCAATTTTACATTTTCATCACAAATATTATTTCTATATCAAGTTTATATTGTATGTTAAATATAAAATAGATATTTAAATTTGTTTTCCTAAGTTACTTAAGAAGAACGTCTAAAAGTATAAAACTAGAGCCTTTAAAAAAATGAATTTAGAAATTATACTTGATATATACACATTAACAAGACTTCTTAATGTTCGGTGATATATATTACTAGCTAAACTCATGCACTTCATTGCACGTACAAGTCTATATGAAAAATGTGTCTGTAACATTAACAATTAAAAAGATAATGGAGATTTTAAGGTAATACTTTTTTTCAGTAACTATTTTTGTTTTTTTTCAGTAACTATTTCAAAAGATTGTAACACAAAATTGAATTTAAATGTTATTTAGTTCAAAATATATTTTACAAAAAGCCAAAACATATTTCACTCCTTTTTACCTCTGTGATTGTTAAATTTCTAAAAATCCAGAAATGTATTGTTAGATAATTATTTTTGAAAGGCATTCACGAGATAATCAGTCTAAAATCTCTTAGTTAAAGACATACTGAAAAAAGTTTAAACGTAATTCACCCCTTAAGGGCGGAATTTGGAACAATCTAAAAATTCGCTTGTGGGCTATTTTTAAAAACTGACAAAAAATAATGTTTATATCTCATTTAGATAGTTTTATTTAAAAAAAAAATCACATTTCACTTCCTGGATGAACGATCGAAAAATTCAGAAACTTACTGCAAAAGTAAAAACACATTCTCTTTTTAAAGATGAAATTTCGAAAATTCCAGAAGTAAGTTTTTTGATAATTAATGTTGAAAGTCATTGTCGAAAGAATTGTTTTTAAAACCCATTTAGTTGAAAGGGTACTTTTCCGGACGCGACGACAGTTGACCTAACGACGCGAAGCGGAGGTTGGTCAAACCTTCAAGGGCGGACAGACACTTTACGCATTTGTCAGGTTCAAATTTTTTCCTACGATGGATATAGTCTTCAGATAAACGTCAACTAGGTTGAGTTCAATAATAATATACTGTAATTACAAAAATTACCGAGCTTCTTACAAAAAAAAATACTTACTTTGCAAGTATTTCACCTTATTGAGTATTTTAGATAAAATATTCAGTAATTTAACAAATCGCGCGGAAAATTTACTTTTCAGTGCTAGTAGTCCTGAAAAGTTACTTACCTTACGATAAATCGTGCTGAAAAGTATACCTCTTTTCACCATCATAGAGGCGAGTTTCAAAGAATCCAGAAATGCTGCCAAATTTTAGTGAAAATGTCAAGCTATTTCAAAATGATGACCACATATAAAATTACAAACTACTATTCTTGTTATTATGGCATATTTGTTTTACATAAAGGTATTAGGATGATACCCATTTTGTTTTGAATTCAATATTCTAAAAATCGGTAAATTTTCATTTACTCGCAACTTCCCTCGTACAGAATTCCACCACTTACAATACACAGTGTATGTTTATCATTATTTAGTAATACTATTTTTCATAACATGTGCGTAGTCAACAAAAAATAAATATGTCCTTTAATATTTTCCTCCATAAAAGGAGGATTTTATTCCCGGAATTGAAATTTTACCGAATATAATGTCTTATTAGGCGTTGATTTTGTTTTGCAGTATAGGACTCGCACTGAAATTTTACCAGCCCCTCCCTGTTTAACACATGATTTTTGTGCAAAATTTAAAGTTAATTGGATAGGTAGTTTTTTGGTATTGCATTTTTAAACATTTCATTAATTCAAAATTTTGATGTATATTCGATAGCACATACCTATCTTGGCAGTGTCCTAGTCTTAATACGTATAGTCGATATTTCTTAAGTAAAGTTTCTTTTTGATTTTTTTGCGTTTCTCCGAAATAAAAATAATATCAAAACACAGTAGCCTATGCTAGAAACAAGTCAACTAAAGTGTAACATTTGACAAAGTGTTTATAGTTAAGTTAGGAAGCCTGGCTTCAACTTCCCTTTTTAATTTTTTTTTTTTTCATATGTTTGTTACCTGTTTAATATATAAATTATAATAAAGGCATTGTTATTATTATTATTATTATTATATTATCTTATGACGGTTTTAGAGTAATGGTGACTTGTTTACTCTGATCTGATCTGATCTTTCGACCGCTTGTTTGTTATTATTATTAATATTAAAAAAAAACAAACGACAATTATTGCAATAGAAGATAAGGAATTTCATGTAAATAATTAGTTTATAATTTAATTTTAAGATAATATTAAATAAAATGTCGTTGATTAGCTGATGATAGAGTGAGCTTAATGATTAGTTCTTAAAATCTTTTAATAATATTCTGCGAAGATTCTCGAAGGTCTGATCTAATCCTGAAAAGGCTAAAAAGATTAACTTAATTTCCACATGGTCCTAACCAAAATATACAGAGTAGGCTTCCTAAAAACCCTTTGACTTCTCTTTTAGTCGGACGGCTTTGTACACTTTAATTTAGTTTTTGCAGATCTGAAAAAAAAATCTCACTATTCTTACAACAAAAAAAAATGGTGTGTTTTCGGGAGCTCCATGTTGAAGACGTTAAAAGTTGTTCTCTGAATGTGACAAAAAATAAATCTCAAAAATCAGCAGATCTCTGAAAAATCGTCAATAGTTTTGCTACTAGTTTAGGCGATTGCTGTTATTCTCTGAATTCAGAGTTAAACTAAAATTAGTACAGACGTTTTATCCATTCGTTGAGACAAAATTATCGAAATATCAATATAGGCTATTAAAGAACTTCCTCATCATGATTCATATCAAAATATTTTGAAAGTTAAAAAGGAGCGTTACTCTGAAAACGAACATATAAAAGTCATTGAGTCATTTGCGATTACAACACGTCCCCTATATAGTATATTAATAATCCATTATATGGAGAAGTAAACATTAAAAAAACTCCCATGGACTGAAGTACTTTTACAGGACATATAACAAATATATTGGAACAGGTAGTTAAGTTAAAACACGTGGCGTATTTAAGGTAAAATGATACTAATAGTAAGGTCGACCTTTTTTTCATAATTGGTGGTTAGGTTAGGTCAGTGCATTTTGGTTTTTAAGTTAGATTTTCTGGTATTTCAATACATTTTGGAATGAAGTGGTAAATCGGAAAGATGCAGAAAATAGATCGAGGTTTCTAAATTTCTTTTGTTTTTGTTAAAAATCAAAATCGTATCTTTTATATTCACGTTCAAAATAAGAATGTCATATCAAATATTCAAAACATTGTAACTTTTTTTAGTTTGTATCCAATAGAGTCGGTTTGTTGGCAGGACCTCGACGCATCAATGTAGTTTCAGGAAAAAACTCGCGCGTCGAGCGTTATAACAAGCTATATGTTAGGTCGTGATGTGTCTACTTTTTATTTTATTTTTGTATGTTTTTGTAGACCATAACTGTACGGCTGTGATTTAAGTAACACTCGACATTATCCGTACTTCCAAGAAACAAATAGTAAATTTGAAAGTTGTAAAAAATAGATTGAAGTTTCTGAATCTGCTTTCGTATTTTATGAAAAAACTAAATAAATTTGATTATATTAGGCTACCCTTTAGATTTAGTTCAATTTTAAAAAATTATAACTTAAGTTTTTACAGGATAAAATCAGATTTTTGGCAGGACCTTGAGGCATCAATATACTTTTAGAAACGATTCCAAAACTTCAAGAGGTAGGGTTGATTAGTAATAAATTTTATTATTAGTCAGTACAGATAAAAAAGCACTAAAGGGTAAAAACGTGCGGCTGTGCATGCAAGTAGTTTTTCCTCTGAAGCATTTAGCTGCAAAATTGAAACGTAGTTTTGTACCTTTTGCCTCCTTATTAATTCTGCATTACGACCATTTTCAATAAAACCAATTTTTTGCGAGTTACAGAAAAAAAATTAAGAAAATGGAATTTTTTTTTAAAGACGCGGCGATAAGTGTAATTTGCTTACATTTTTTGTCGAAAACTTAAACCGCTTGACCACCACAGGGCTTCCCTTATTTTTTACCAAAAAACGAGGCTTAAAAAAAAACTTCTCAAACTTCGATCCCGCCCGTTTTCAGTAGGGTTCTTGAGACCATAAAAAAAACGTTTCTTAAAAGTTTCAAATCGATATTTCAGTTTTTTCAATAGTTATTGTGTAACATAGGAAATTCTAAAAACTTAGAAAAATAGACGAAAAATCAAAAGTGATACGAAGATCCGTTTGATAGCCTTGGACGGCCCCAAGTGTGCTTCAAAAATGTACCAAATTGAAAAGTTTATCTGAAATCGTTTCCGAGATGTACCGACCGAAAACGAAATTTTGAATATGGCAAGGACAATGTAACACTCGCCCAATCGAGTGTTACAACAACAGTCCTTGCCATCCGTCAAAATTTGTCAAACTGCACTTAAATTTTTAAATATATACTTAAATATGTCAGCAATAAATTGATTAGGTTCATAGTTCAAGGTTTTTTTGAGGTAATTTGATTTATGAAAAGAGTTGTTTTTTTACTTTGGAACTGCTTAAGACTTACTTCTAGCTACGATTTTCACAGTTAGATGTAACGTTTATGGCCTATTTTCTTTTAGAAAAATATTTTGGCCGCTGCCAAGAAAACGTCTAGTCTTCCTAACTTTTGAACATCTATTTTTTTTAAATGAGATTTTCAGATGTAACTTTACTTATATAAAGTGGGATAACATATGGAGAGTGTTATTTAAATCATATCCGTTAGGTTATGGTGTAAATTTTCAATTTTGATATCCGGGGTGGATAGAAAATATAAACATGTCAAATATTGTCGATAGTAAACTGGCCTTATCTTTCATTTCTAGCAAAATCACAGATGGAAAAATATTAAAATTTAAAAAAAAACTGTTTTAATAGGTACTGACTTTGTTTCTTTTGTAATTACTATGCAATAAATAAATATAAGCATTAAATACGAAAATGTAATATGGGATTTTCGGAATTTTAAAAAGTTTTCATACATTATAATTTTTAATTATGTGAATCGTATTTTTTTACAAGCAGAAGCTTTTATTAAGACCTTTTATTTTTTTTAAATTATCGTTGTTTTGCCCTCTTGTAAATACAAGTATTATGATCTAAAGAATATATATATATATATATATATATATATATATATATATATATATATAAATATACGTATAATTAAAAATAAATAGCAAAATAAGGATATTAAACAAAAATTCTAATTTTTTCTTTGCAAATTACATACTCCTTCTAGACCAGACTAGAACCTTCTATTTATTTAAAAAAAACATCTCAAACCTTGGCTAATAGACTAATAGTGGCTGTTAAATATTTTTTTGTCTTCTTTAGGGCAGAAAATGAACGCCACCATTAATTAGCGTTGGAAATAGACATCGTAAAGAAATATATGCTGAGAACTTCGAAAAGTAGATTTCACCTTTAAAAGTTCAAATTTTTCGTGCATTGGGAGGTTTTTTTTGTTATATTATCCAATATTAAAAAAAAACGTGACAAGCGCGCACACGTCGAGCCCCATTTAAAGTCCAGGCCCTAAGCGGCCGTATAACGGATATATCGGCACTTCGACCTGCGCAATCATATTCAGAACCTGTATTTCTACAATTTACAAGATTAACTAAATTTGTTCCCTCTCTAGCATCATACCTTAAGATTGTATATTTAAACGAACATCTTACATAAACACCGAATAAAATCAGCTACCCATGAACAATTTTTCTGCCAATAATTGTTCAAATTGAAAAAAATGTACTCAAATTTTGAGTTACGTAAATTGCAATAGTATTTTTATACCTACTACTAAATTACTTTCGAAGAATCTAAGTCAATTTGTTTTAAGGCCTTTAAACATGGCCTGCACTGATCCTTTTTTTTATTCCTTGTAGATTATTTTACCTCATCTAGTCCTGGAGCTAACGACTTGCTGTGCGTCTCATAAACTGGGTAATTATGACCCTGATATGCCGCTTTTTGTACTCCCTAAATCCATGGTAATGTCAAAGGTCAGATCTGGAAGTAAATTGACAAAAAAATATTTACAATAGCCACTCTTGTCAAAAAACTAACGGAGCCAGTAAAGACGAGCGAACCAACTAGCTAAATTCTGCCAGCATCAGAAATAAATTCGGGGATCTAATATTGTCGATAATTTAATGTAAACGAAGTCTCTGCGTGCGTTAGAAAAATCAAAAGGGAGGAAACGTGTTTGCGGGTAAAGAGATGTCTTATTCAGATATAGATGTGAGTGATATTACCGAGACCTAGTGACAGTGGCGTATTTAGGGGTGGCAAACGGGGCAAATGCCCCGCCCCAGAGCTAATAAAGCAAGCCAAATGTTTGAAAGCAAAAATTATTTTATAAGGCATTACCCATTATATAAGTGTGATTTTATTAGTCAATCGTTAAATTTCATGACGAGGGTATTAAGCTTCTGTTGTATTAACAAACAAAAATCAATGATTTTTTTTAGTCGCCAAATGTAAATGCTTGGGTTATTTAATATTTACTTTAGGCCATAAATACTTGTAGAAAATATATAATATAATTATTAAAATTACATATAGTAGAATAATCCACAAACTTACTTACATATAGTAGAATAGTCCACAAACTTGTCTTATGATAATATACAGAGTTACTTAAAAGTTCAATTTTTTGTTTATTTAGGGGAGATCGTGGTAAGATGACGAACGGGGTAAGATGACGAACTTGTATATTTAAATAACCGAATTAATTTTTACACCGCTACTACTAGCGCCATCTAGGTACCAATGTCTCGTATTAAAATAAATGCCCACTCGTCCGGCCGGGTCGCTACCCTATCAGTAATACGTAAACAGCTGTTTTGATGGTATCGTTTGTAATATTTTCGTGAATTTAATAACGATTTGTGCATTCATCAGGTAAGTCAGAAAACCTAATTTGTTACAAGAAATTCTTTAATACCAATAGTTATTGTCAGTAGTAAAATCGTTGATGTTTTTGTTTGTGTTTAGTTTTAACCTTAAAATTGGATAAATTTATACAACGGGGGTACGATGACGAATTCGTCATCTTGCCTCAAGCAAACAATATATTGAAGTAACTTTTTGTACAGAATGCCGCGAGTATACAAGCGTAAATCTAATCGTATGGAGTGGAATGAAGACTCTCTTATAGCAGCTATGAAAGAAGTACTAGAGAGATCGTTATCTTGTAACGCAACCGCAATAACTTACGGAATACCGGAACCCACGTTGGGAAGATACGTAAAAAGAGACTCTCAAAATAAAGAGTTCCCGGAGGGTGGGGGCCGCTTCAAAAACACCTTCAATGCTAAGCAGACGAAAGAATTTGTTAGCTACCTAACAGAATGTAATCAACGAGGTCTTGGGTTAACTTGCATGCAAGTTCGAAAACTTGCATATCAATATGCAGAAGCAAATCATATAGAACACAGGTTCAACAGAGAAACAAAAGCAGCCGGGACTGATTGGTTCAAAACTTTTAATACACGTAACAGCCTGAGTCTGAGGAATCCTGAAACCACTTCAATTGCACGGCTACGCGGATTCAACAAGATCGCTGTCGAAATTTTTTTTTCAATTTTGAAAGAAGTTAAAGTCAAATACAATTTTAAAGCAGACCGTATCTATAATGCGGACGAATCCGGACTTTCAACTGTACCAACGGAGTTACCCAAAGTTATCACTTCAAAAGGCCAGCGACGAGTTGCTAAAATAGTGACAGCCGAGAGAGGTCGAAATACAACTTTGGTTTGTGCAATGAATGCTGCCGGGTCATATATACCCCCATTTCTGATATTTGGCCGAATTAGAATGAAACCCGAACTGTTAAATGGTTGTCCTCCCGGTTCTGATGGTAGGGCACAACCTTCAGGTGGGATGACGGCTGAAACTTTTCTTGCCTACCTAAAACACTTTGCCCATTATGCAAGATCCTGTATTATTACTGGTTGATAACTACAGTTCTCACATTTCCCTCCCAGGAATAAACTTTTGCCGATAGAATGGAATTGTGCTAGTGGGATTTCCACCCCACACGACCCACCGACTACATCCTCTCGACGTCGCTTTTTTCGGCCCTTTCAAATCATTTTACAGTCAAATGTGTGATTCTTTCTTAATCAATCATCCAGGAATTTCAATAACTGATAAAAATATCGGACCTTTGTTTGGAGAGGCTTACTGCAGGGCAGCCAATGTAAACAATGCTGTAAACGGCTTCAGAGCTTGTGGTATTGAGCCATTTAACCCGCTGATTTTTGACGACAGTGATTTCGCACCTTCTAAAACAACTGAACGTATTGAACAATCTGAGGATAACAGTGCTCTTGCAATGGTTAACAATACCAGGTCCACAGTAGGAAGCGCAGATTCGTCGTCACCTGATGAAGAGGACCAAATACCTTTGAGTGTGTTGGCTCAAAATATAAAATCGGTTACTACACGAGAGCAGAACACATCAAAAGAAACATTTGATGCTCCAAAGAAATTTCAAATAAAGTCTCATAAACGTCAACTATTTATAGACGAGGGCACTTCCAGTGATTTCCTTCCTTCTATCTGGGATATTAGACCAATTGCAATGGCTGAACGGTCCTCAAACCCTAGAAAGAAAATGTCATCTTCTGTTATAAGCAGCACGCCAATAAAATTGCAACTAGAACAAAAACAAAGAGAGAATGAAGAAAAAGAAAAACAAAAACAATTGAAACAAGAAAAGAAACAATTGAACATATAAAAAAAATCAACAATTTCAGAAAATAGAGCACAAAAATATCGAAAAACGCCGTTGCCTAATGCTGCTGATATTGCAGGTTCCAGTAGTGACATTCAATATTTATGCCCTGGATGTGAGGAGGAATATAGTGACCCACCATCTGAAAATTGGTTGCAATGTTGTCAGTGTCTATCATGGTGGCATGAAGCATGCAGCAACTATGAGGGTTTTTAATTGTGATCTTTGTGGATAGTCATCTTACCCCAATAGGTTCGTCAATTTACCCAGAGCATGAGGTAAGTTGACGAAAATTACCTACTTTTTTTTTGTTGTTTGTAGAAAACCCATTTATATTTTCATACTTTTGGTAAGATTAATTTGACACTAAGTCATAAACATGTTTGTACTGATATGTATTTAACCCTCAAATAAATGTATTTTTTTATATTTTCATTTTCCCTTAGCTTCGTCATCTTACCCCGATCTCCCCTATTTAATTTTGTAAATCATCCAATTTTTCCAAGTTTATGGAATTAGTTCTTAAAAGTCTTATATTATTATAGACAGCTTTATTTGTGGAATTTAATTTAATATTAGGTATCGGTACATTTAAATATTCGTTTCTTGAATTTTGATAACTCTTAAGTATTACATTACTTATTTTAAGGCTACATTTAGAACCTAAATAGGTTCTATTTGACAAAATAGTATTTTGGGTATTTTTACAGCTTTCTGTTGCCGTGATATCTTTAGTGGTCGCTAAAACCCATTTTCCTTCCTCAATGTTTTGAATTTCTAAACTATCTATCTTTACTGGAATTTGCTTAAAATTGTAATATTATGATAATGTAATAGCTGCATTTCGCAAGGTAATGTTTTAAATATATTTTTAGAGTGTATATGGTTGCACAAAAATTCTTTTCTTGTGATCTTTTTAAATGGATCGTTTGAACATCCAAAGTGTTTCTCACTTACTATAACATATTTAAAATTAGGTATTATTATTTTATGGTATTCACCATTAGGTGTTGGTATAGGAAATAGATGATATAAAGTATAGTCTTGCTTTTTGACTAAAGTTTCCTCATATTTTATAATATTTTCCAAATTTGGTTCAAATGACAATTTTTCTGAATTTAAGGGTGTTTTAATGAGATCAATTTCTGATAATATGATTCTTGAAGTTGAATTATAGTATTGTGGAAGTTATTCACTTTGACAAAAGATATGGCGACTTCTATATTTCCTAATATATCATAAATGTTTTGATATAACATATATATTTGTGTTAGAATCATTAGAGTTCGGTAATAGTCAAAATCTGATATTTCTTCTAATTCAATTTTGATTAGTACTTGTATAGTTGGATTTACTCTGAATTCTAAAATATTTTGATTATGAGATATATTTTTAGAGATTTCTTGGAAACTTTTTATAGAATTGCTAAGTAAGGAAATTTGTTTTTTAATTGACAATTTAATATTATTGTGATTTTGTTTTAACATATTTATTTCATTATTTATTTATATTGCATCATTTTCGTCTAGATTTCCTGTTATGCTTTTAATTATACTTCATAGTCCATCAATTAAACCACGTTTATGTCTAATTTGTTTAGGTGGTAATATTTCGTTTATCTGGCGTAATATTTTTTGTTTTTGATTTTCAATAATTATATAAGAATTGTAATATTCCGTATTATAGTAAGTTTTATTTTTCAAAGGTAATTTTAACATATCACATTTTAAACTTAAAGATCTATACTCTTCAATTATACCTTTTAGATCAAATATTTGAATTAAATGTCCAGTGATTGTTTATTTTTTGGGCATGTACTAGTTTGTAGGGTAAGATGCCAGGGTTTTGGTTAATTTCGTGGTATTTTGGTTTGTCCTTTTGGGTGTAGGACCATTTGTAACAAGAGGTCGTTTTAATTCTTTTATATGTATAATTCAGTCTTTTTAGGATTTTTAATATTTTCAATTTTTACACGATTATGTTTAAGGATTTCTTTTATTGTGAAAATTCTATTAAATTTAGCTTGATTCTTATTTCTTGGGGATAGTTTTTTATATACTTTTTGGTTATGCTTAAATTCGTAGGGTTTATAACCTTTAAGGTTAGTTTTTACAAGCATAGTTTCTTTTTGAGTTTCAGTGTTCTCTGTAACTGTATTATAAATCGCGTCTATTTTTTGTTTATGAGATAAAACGTAATCTGAATAGAATGTAGTCGATATTAGATCAAAAGAGTCACGCGAATTTGTCTATTTTTTGTTTATGAGATAAAACGTAATCTAAATAAAATGTAGTCGATATTAGATCAAAAGAGTCACGCGAATTTGTCTATTTTTTGTTTATGAGATAAAACGTAATCTAAATAAAATGTTGTCGATATTAGATCAAAAGAGTCACGCGAATTTGTATGTCCTAAAACTAATTCATGAGGTGTGTATTTAGTTGTACTATGTTTTGAACTATTATACGCTATAATTGCGTAAGGTAATAATTCAGAGATTGGCTTATTTTTGTCTTGACTTCTTAGGAGTCTTAAGTGTTACACTAATGTAGAATGGAACCGTTCGACGGGCGAGTTAGGTTCGTGATGTCCTGGGGTTGTAAAGTGAATATTTATTTTTTGTTTCAATAATTCTTTTACTAGTTTATTATTAAATTCGGAACCATTGTCACTAACAATTGTTTCTGGACATCCAAAAAATGAAAAATAGTTTATAAGTCTTTGTCATACTGACTTAGCATTTTTATCATACATAACATTGACCGTATTTCGAAAATTTATCAAATATCGTAAGACAATTTTGATTGACAAAAATGAAAGTGTCTATATGAATTATTTGAAAGGGCTTGGAAGGTGTCTCGCTTTATTACTAAGAGCACATATGATTTTTGTCTACTATATTTTAAAGTTTGACAGGTTTCACAGTCATTTATAAATTCGATAATTCCTTGCTTCATTCTGGGCAAAAAATAATTTTGTTTTAGCCTGTCATAGCTTTCTGTGATTTCTCTATGATTAGTTTTACTTTGATATTGATGATTCATCAATAAAATGTTTCATCTTCATCTTTAATATTGTTAACTAGTTTTGTGTATCTCATTATTATTGGTTTCCGGAAGTTTTGTATGTATACGTTTGTAAATATAGGGATAAGTTCTTCGTCATAAAAATATGCGTAACACGTTTTTTCGTTGTTCATGTAATCGCGAATAAATTCTTTAATAATATCAGTGTTTTCCGGTATTTCCACGTTGTTAATATAAAACTTTTCGAATGTTTCAAAATCTACTTTTATTTTAGGATGAGGCGATTTTTTTATTAAATATTGCAAACACTTATTGTTAATTATTTCTTCTAGAATCTAGGATATTTAATCCGGGGTTTACTATGCACAGTATTAATTTTATTTGCACAGTATTTCCAGAGTTACTTACAGAGAGAGTCAGAGATATTTATTCTTTGTTCATTGTTCTCTTGACCTGCGGAAGTCGAGGGCAAATTGATATCTAAGTTTCGTATTTGATCTGGGTCAGGGTTATCTTTATTCGAGTTTGCATTTGTTTGAGGGTCAAGGTTTGGTTCACGATGACATTTTCGGAAAGATTACGCAAGTATTCAACTATGTCGTCAGCGTCTCCTGGGTTGTTTATTACAGTAATTTTCGTATAAGTTTAATTGAATTCTTGATAAGGCGTCTGCACTGGAATTTTGCGAACCTCTTATAAATGATTTTATAATCAAATTCTTCTAAACGGAATCTCCATCGATTTAATTTCGAATTTACGTCTTTTTGATTAAATAACCATACTAAAGGTCATACTTTTTCAGCTACATTGCCGTCATTTATGCGACGTAGGTCGATGACCACACGATATTTTCCTGAAACGTCAACCTTTTTAGTAACTATCCAGATTGGAGATGAATAAGGAGAATTTGATCCTCTTATAATATTTTGACCTAAAAGCTTCGAATTTTGATCTTTTACTTCATTTTTATAAATTTCTGAATATCTATAACTTTTCGTATAAATAGGATTATCCGTAGTTAATTTTATTTGATGTTTTATAGCATTTGTAAATGTTAAATATATTCCTGCGCAGTGAAAAACATCTCTAAAATCAAACCAAAGTTGACGCATTTTTTATTTCTCGTCGTAGTTAGAATGATCTAGTTTTAGATTTTTTTAAATTGGCTTTCAGTTGGTTGTCTAGGTCTTTGTCAAAATAATGTTTATTTGAAGTGTAATCAACGAAATTGAGTTAGGTTACATTTATTTTTTTAATTTCAAGGGGTTCAAGAAATTGTATTTTAACTGAGTTTTCCGATGGATTTATATAGTCGTATAAGTAAGATTATTTTGTATTTCTACTAGACATTCAGGAATTTCTACATTTCCGAATTGTTGGTAGGAATTCCGTCTGTGATATTCACAAGTATCTTTATTTTTTGTATACATCTTGGTGATATTATATAAGTAAAATTTTCTTTAATAATTTATTTTATTGTTCATAGTTTTGTTCTTGGTACATATTCATATAGTTTGGTTCATACATATTCGTATAATTTGGTTCAGACATATTTGTATAATTGGGTTCATACATATTTGTACAGTTTTGTTCTCAGATTAAGAATGGACAAGATACATAACGCTCATAATAAATGCATTGGATGTTGTGTCCGATAAATAAACAAGAAACTGACGTGAAACTTGTTTACTCTCGGACGTTTTCAAAACAAAAGCCATAGACGGCGTCAGTATTTCAGGATCAGAAAAGAAATATTAAATAAATTATTTCATAGATATTCCAAATATTCTTAGAGTATGAAAATTTATGTAGAGAATGGAAAAGTTTGAATTTCCTTTGTAAAGGTTAAAAGGTAAAATTGTATTTTGTAATAATTATAACAAACAACATATTTTTGATTCTTGTTGTTCCTGGATTATTGTACAAGTGTATATAGGTAGGTATACATACTTCCAAGTTTATTTTTGTTTGATAGTCATGAATCTCGTATTCGAGGATTTGAATGACTGCAAGGATTGGAAGTCGGTAATCAATTAAACATTTTAAAAAAATTGCACGTTCTCTCGACCTTCTATAATGGAATAAAATGATCCTTAAATCATTAATGAAACTTTTGAGTTCGGCATATGATATTTTGCGATATTTTTATCAGGCTTTTATTAGTTTCACTCTTTTGTTTGTTTGCCTGGTTTAAATCTTGTTTAATGGATTTTTCACCCACTATATATATATATATATATATATATATATATATATATATATATATATATATATATATATATATATATATATATATATATATATATATATATATATATATATATATATATATATATATATATATATATATATATATATATATATATATATATATATATATATATATATATATATATATATATATATATATATATATATATATATATATATATATATTTTGATGGGATAACATTGGAATTTAAAAAAATCTTAAAAGATACAAGGTAATTTAAATCAGGGCAAAGATAAACGTTGAATAACATGTCGGTGATAAACTTGAAATTTCCGACTACTTCCGAAGATATCCGTGAAAATCTTAATTTTCCTTTTTATTTTTTTCTAAATCTTAATTTTCCGTTTTATTTTTTTCAGGCTGAATTTCAAGGGATACTACAAAATAAAATTTACATATTTATAGTCGCTTTTCCTCCCCTACAAGATTGTGCACTTAGATTTAAAATCCGACGTTTCATCTTCCAGGTCTCATCAACAACTTCTTGACCTAGCAAAACCATTGATGTAATGCACCCATAATTTAGAGTATTTAAAATTATCCTTCGTGAATTTGGCAAGTCTGGTTTTCCATCTCTCTCTTTAATACATTGTCTGTTATGGGGAAATCTGAATTATTCTGATCATTATGATACATCGTTGGTTTTGGGAGGTCAAACCTTGGGACGAAACCTCGGATTTTAAATCTTGTTGCTAAAACTTGTAGAGGAAAAAAGCGGCTTAAGGATGCAAAATTTATTTTGTAATTTTTCTTCAAATGCAGACTGAAAAAAATATGAAAATACGAAATATATATATATATATATATATATATATATATATATATATATATATATATATATATATATATATATATATATATATATATTATATATATATATATATATATAAATATATATATATATATATATATATATATATATATATATTAATATATATATATATATATATATATATATATATATATATATATATATATATATATATATATATATATATATATATATATATATATATATATATATATATATATATATATATATATATATATATATATATATATATATATATATATATATATATATATATATATATATATATATATATATATATATATATATATATATATATATATATATATATATATATATATATATATATATATATATATATATATATATATATATATATATATATATATATATATATATATATATATATATATATATATATATATATATATATATATATATATATATATATATATATATATATATATATATATATATATATATATATATATATATATATATATATATATATATATATATATATATATATATATAAATTGAAAAGTGGGCTATAAGAAACGTATATTTTGTATCGAGTCATAACTGTACGAATAATAATATACATAGGTACAAAATTTCGGTTTATTTTACATTTAGCAATCAATGACAATCTTAACATTAACTTATCAAAATAGATACTCACAGACTGTAACGTAAAGATTAAATTCATAGTAGCCCAAAACTAATACAAGCTTTATACAATAAAATTTAGAATTTCAGATGATATGATGTAAAAGGTTAAAATGTATTCGTAACAAACAGATCACTTTTATAGAATCTGTACTGTGAAGTTATCTTCATATTTTGCGGATGACGCAAGTTATCTAAAATTTACTATAATAATAATATCAATATTTTAAATTAAGAGAAAACGTATACAAAAATACACAGATAATTCGTAAACAATATAACAACTTATAGAAAAAAAAAGCACTGCTACAATACTATTTTAAGCCAAAACCAATATAACAATTTTGCTTTATATTTATGTGAAGAAAGTAGGCTAGATGTTTATGCTGAGAAAAGTATTGATTTAAAATATAGCAATTTTCGTGAAACTTTTCATTACTATATTTTTCCATTGGAACACTGGGTTACTTAGAAGATTAGAGATGCTAAGAATACTCTTGTGTTATGGAAACAAAATCACCCAATGCAAGGAAATATAATAGATTTATATAACAAATGTAAAAAAACTGTAATAACACACTTATTGAGGCTAAGAAAAACTATTACCAAACAAAAATTGGATTACTGTGATTACAATAAAACTTTTTGGGTCA
The DNA here is from genome assembly GCA_030620095.1 of Kuschelorhynchus macadamiae. Classification (NCBI taxonomy): domain Eukaryota; kingdom Metazoa; phylum Arthropoda; class Insecta; order Coleoptera; family Curculionidae; genus Kuschelorhynchus; species Kuschelorhynchus macadamiae. The sequence goes on from JAUTXW010001724.1 coordinate 186,920, forward strand.
TTGTTAATTTCGAAACAGGTAGGAAAAAAATCAAGCCAGAGAATATTTTTCGTAATAAATTAGACACTTTCTTTATCAATTATGCTGTGAATTTAGCTAAAAACTTATTTTAAAACCTTTATGACTAGTTATGGTTATGGGAATTCAATATTTTTTAGGCCGATTGGCATAAATGATTCAAAGAGAGTAACTAAAATTGCAAAAAAACAGTACTACATGATATTAGCACTTTTAATATAAAAACTATAACATAATGTCTTTTTCAAAACCTCTTGTAGAAACAATTATTCTTCTTTTGAGGTAGGTCACTTTCCATTGAAATTGGATATGGCCAAAATAACAAAGAAAAAAAATATAAGAGTTACTAAAAACAAGCTATATTGTAAATAACTATATAATCCAATTAAAACCTTAACCCAATATAATAATATACTAACTAAACTTAATAACTATTGGTTTTGGTACAATATCAGATGTGTCAGAATGCTCCTAACTCTTTTCTTTACCTCATCGCTTTTTTTCCTGGTTTCATGGTGAAATCTAATCGTGAAATATCTCTTTAAAATAAGTTTTATTAACGAAAATTGATGATTATCCAAAAGTTTTCCATCAAAAATATGGTCACCAAACTGCGAAAAAATTTTGGTAGGCAACAGCTGTATAGTTTTATGTATGATTACATCCACAATTTTATTTGATTTAGAATTAAAAATAATGGTGTCACTCTGCCTGACGAGATTTCCAAAAGTTTTTCTTTTTTGCAAAAGAGAAGTAGTCTCGTTGCTTTCTAATAAAGCAAGGCATTTAGAACAAGTGACACATTTTTTTAAAGATAATAACAAAACCGGCGATGTACGTTATTACTTACAAAAACGATGAAAATTGCCATCCTGTTCATGAAAAAAAATCGTGATCATCCAATTCTTGGCATAGTAATTTATACTCCTCCCTAGTTTCTAAATCTTCTTTATTGTCGTCAAGGGTAATTTTTCTACTTGACACTTTTAAAATAAGAGTGTTATCCAATGGCCGTTTCAGCACCTCTTACCTCTCTGGATATAAGCAATTTTTTATATGCTGACTGAAATTGCCTGCAGGTTGGATTATTATTAAAGCCATGCATACTTCTTACTGAACTAAACAAAATTTCAAGATGGTCTTGACTAAACTTATATCCTAACAAAAAATCTAACCTACCTTCGATTTTTACATACTTATTATATATAGCTTTAAAGCTAGTCATTCCTATAAGAAATCCTAAAAACCCTGTTTTTCGTGGCCCATATATTACAGGAATATTTTTTAAAGTTAGTCCTAAGATCATTTTTCTTAGATCTGAAAATCTATGTAAAAAAATGTCTTCTGTTTCTGAAGAAAATTCTTTTTTATATGGGTATGAAGAAAATTTATTTCGAGAGTTTAAGATGTCAAAAACATCATTAAACAACAAGCAGAAATTAGCTGTTTCAGAAGAATCACGAAAAGCATAGTGCATCACAAACACTTTTACTAAACGTTTGAGATGCGATTTTGACCCTCATTTTTTCTGTAGCATATTGCATGTGACGCTTTTTAATTTTTGTTCCTGCATGTAACCCCTCATTACACTGAATGTTTACAAGCTCATTAAGGTAATGCCAACTGACTATTTTGCCATCTCCAGTTTGTAAAATTTTCATATCTCCTAAGCAATTTCTTATTAATTTAATCATATGACAAATATCAAAGAATATGAACACATTTTCTTTTGTGATCGGATGATCAAAAGATTTTTAGGGTCCGAAAAGTTAGCACCAAGTTGATTAGCCATGCTAATGTTAGAAGCAGCCTCATCAAATGTAAATGATACATTGGGTCATTGTTAATTTCGAAACAGGTAGGAAAAAAATCAAGCCAGAGAATATTTTTCCTAATAAATTAGACACTTTCTTTATCAATTATGCTGTGAATTTAGCTAAAAACTTATTTTAAAACCTTTATGACTAGTTATGGTTATGGGAATTCAATATTTTTTAGGCCGATTGGCATAAATGATTCAAAGAGAGTAACTAAAATTGCAAGAAAAACAGTACTACATGATATTAGCACTTTTAATATAAAAACTATAACATAATGTCTTTTTCAAAACCTCTTGTAGAAACAATTATTCTTCTTTTGAGGTAGGTCACTTTCCATTGAAATTGGATATGGCCAAAATAACAAAGAACAAAAATATAAGAGTTACTAAAAACAAGCTATATTGTAAATAACTATATAATCCAATTAAAACCTTAACCCAATATAATAATATACTAACTAAACTTAATAACTATTGGTTTTGGTACAATATCAGATGTGTCAGAATGCTCCTAACTCCTTTCTTTACCTCATCGCTTTTTTTCCTGGTTTCATGGTGAAATCTAATCGCGAAATATCTCTTTAAAATAAGTTTTATTAACGAAAATTGATGATTATCCAAAAGTTTTCCATCAAAAATATGGTCACCAAACTGCGAAAAAATTTTGGTAGGCAACAGCTGTATAGTTTTATGTACGATTACATCCACAATTTTATTTGATTTAGAATTAAAAATAATGGTGTCACTCTGCCTGACGAGATTTCCAAAAGTTTTTCTTTTTTGCAAAAGAGAAGTAGTCTCGTTGCTTTCTAATAAAGCAAGGCATTTAGAACAAGTGACACATTTTTTTAAAGACTTAACAACAAAACCGGCGATGTACGTTATTACTTCAGACAAAAACGATGAAAATTGCCATCCTGTTCATGAAAAAAAATCGTGATCATCCAATTCTTGGCATAGTAATTTATACTCCTCCCTAGTTTCTAAATCTTCTTTATTGTCGTCAATGGTAATTTTTCTACTTGACACTTTTAAAATAAGAGTGTTATCCAATGGCCGTTTCAGCACCTCTTACCTCTCTGGATATAAGCAATTTTTTATATGCTGACTGAAATTGCCTGCAGGTTGGATTATTATTAAAGCCATGCATACTTCTTACTGAACTAAACAAAATTTCAAGATGGTCTTGACTAAACTTATATCCTAACCTACCTTCGATTTTTACATACTTATTATATATAGCTTTAAAACTAGTCATTCCTATAAGAAATCCTAAAAACCCTGTTTTTCGTGGCCCATATATTACAGGAATATTTTTTAAAGTTAGTCCTAAGATCATTTTTCTTAGATCTGAAAATCTATGTAAAAAAATGTCTTCTGTTTCTGAAGAAAATGCTTTTTTATATGGGTATGAAGAAAATTTATTTCGAGAGTTTAAGATGTCAAAAACATCATTAAACAACAAGCAGAAATTAGCTGTTTCAGAAGAATCACGAAAAGCATCTAGTTTTAGATCTTCCTCGCAAAACTTCAGTGCATCACAAACACTTTTACTAAACGTTTGAGATGCGATTTTGACCCTCATTTTTTCTCTAGCATATTGCATGTGACGTTTTTTAATTTTTGTTCCTGCATGTAACCCCTCATTACACTGAATGTTTACAAGCTCATTAAGGTAATGCCAACTGACTATTTTGCCATCTCCAGTTTGTAAAATTTTCATATCTCCTAAGCAATTTCTTATTAATTTAATCATATGACAAATATCAAAGAATATGAACACATTTTCTTTTGTGATCGGATGATCAAAATATGTTTTAAGATTTTTAGGGTCCGAAAAGTTAGCACCAAGTTGATTAGCCATGCTAATATTAGAAGCAGCCCCATCAAATGTAAGTGATACAATTGTTATGCTCGAGGCAGATAAAAATTGTAGACATTGGTTGACTAAATTTGCCCTTTCGTTATCTGACAACCCATCAATGAAAAAATACCCCACAGGTATCTTCCAGTTTCCATTTATACTCGTAACAAGAAATACTATAGCCTCTTTTGCTTCGGGTAACGAATCAGCTTCTAAATTTGCCCCAATGTCTACATAACCTATAAATTTGTCTCCCACCCATTCTACCTTTTTCCTAATAGACATTTCATCCATAACTAAGTTACCAAAGGTTTCTTTTCCCCGCTCTCTATTTGCAGAAACTTTTACCTTCAGTGCATTTAGCGATTCTTGGGTGAACCCTGGAGAACCATCAATTGTTTGATACCATTTGCTCACAGTGGAAGGATGAGGTAAAGATTTATTAAACTTTTCCCGCACATAATTATATGCACGAGGCGAATAAAAATGTAAAGTTAAAGCAAAAGCTCGTAATGCTGGAGAATACTGTTGACTTCTAGAATCTTTTAAAATCCTCTTAACCATTTCAGATATTGGTCCTGCTAGTGAAGCCTACAAAAAAATAGCTGTTGTTTAATAATCCATATATTTGAGTACGGTTTGATTAATATTTTTATGTTAAAATTAAAACCTATTTTCAGTTGCCGTCATTTTAAAATCTTTAGGGTGAAATTGGATAATATGTTTGAGTCACATATTATCATTAATATACAATCATAGTATATGTAAATGTGTAATGTCAACTTAAATCAATAGAAATACAAATAGAGGTTTAAAAGGCAACTGCATTTGATTTAATTACCAACAGTTTTATAGTTTTATCTGTTATTTACCTCAATAGTTTCCTGAGCACTTTCAGAGATCATACTTTTCTGTTTTAAAAATCTCAACAGACTTTTCAAGTTTGTCACTCTTGCACGCATTCTCCTGTTGATTCTCTGCAATGTGTCCACCTTTTTTCGGTATTTAGTTAACTGGGTTTTAACTAAATTGAAGGATTTTTTTGCCTTATTTGGAGTTGCCAAGTCTCCACTGGTTATATCGCCAACATATATTTTCCGTTTCATTCTGTAATAGAAAAAAAAACATTTAACTTTTACATACAATTTTAAAAATTTAATTAGGAGTGGAAACTATAACCAATAATTGGGATCAGAGCTGCATTTTGATAAATCAATAAATTACCAAATTAAAAGGTTCTCTAAAACTCAAAAATATATTACCTTTTTTTTGGTGGTTCCATGGACTGCTCAATTTTCTGGGCCACGTCAATACTGTCTTCAAACAATGTTGTGGTACTCAAAGAACTGGAAGTAGAATGATCCATATGTCTGAAATGTTATTAATTATAGAAAATGCAATTTTTAGTTTTAGTTTCAGCATTTACCTTTTGCCCAGTTGATCCCCAATCTGTGCTATAACAGCAATGTTAAGATTAGGACTGGACTGCTCTGAATTACCCTCCTCAATTTCTGAAGCAGTTAGTGTACTACTTTCAGATACTGTCAAGGTACTTTCAGATCTATTTGATACTGATAAAGTACATTCTGAAGCACCCTCAGAAGCAGTCTGAGTTTTTGATGTTAAACAACCTGGTGAATGTACATCCGTTCTAAAAAATATTTACATTCTTATTATACAAAGAAAACCAAGATAGTGTAAAATAAATAAACTTTTACTAATAAACCCATGTCCAGAAATGCATAGTTTCTGTACTGCACTTAGACAGAGAGAGAGGCTCACTACTTAATTATCGTTATTTACACAAAATGAAAGATTCATTATGATGGAACTTCTGGGTAATCGAGAAAAACTCATCTGTATAGGACTTTTACCAGAACTTCCATGGTAATGAATTTCATTTATAATTTGATACCTATGTACAGTTTTAACTGTAAAATATACAAAGAACAAGTACAAAAGTTGTAGCATTTTGCATGCGTCAACTTTAAAAAATTGTCTAAAAAAAGAAACAGAAAATTTATATATATTTTCAAATGGATTATCAGTGTCATTAAATCCATCTCTTCTTGCCAATTATCAATATGTTAAATATTATACCTTATCTTAAAAAACAACCCATAAAACTTAAAAAAAACCCTGCCATAAGAGACAATGTATTACAAAGAGAATGAACATTTTTACTTTTAATACCTAAATGTGATCAACAGGAATACAATGCTGCTTATGACAGTTTTTGTCAATTTTCTCGAGTGTCCTCAAGGATACAGACATCAAACTCTATATTTATAACCAGCTAAAAGAGATCCAACTAATAAAATAATAACATACATGGTTAAAGATAATAAAAAAATTCTACTTTTGAATTTAAAATTTATTTTGTATCTCTTATATTTAAAGCTATAGGTAGATGTGAAAATATAATTAAAACCCTGTACATATTACTAAATAACTACATGCAAGACTAAACTGGGCCATAGTTCACTTTCTAAAGAGGGAAGTTTCAGGTGACCTGGTTTTAACAATGAAGAAGTAGCAAAAAAATGCATTTGTTTGGACGTTGCAGATGTGCAATTTTTTTATATGGTTAGTTTTTCAGTCAATTGATACTGCTTGGAGTAGCATTTTATTCCCAATCAAGGTGAGATTTTATAATACAGTTTTAATATTTCTGGCAACAACATTCAATCTTTCTCAAAAATATTATCAGTATTTGTGAGTAGGTTTTTTGACAATATATGCTTTGCGAGAATTGTTATTTAGCGAATCATTAAGAAAGAAATAAACATTTCTTTGTACTAGTACCCATATTTTAATAATTTTTTCGATTATCATTACATTTTTCTCTTTTCCTTAGTTTTAATGTTTTTTTTATAGTTTTGATTTTCTATTATGAAATAAAATAAACGTAATATTTTTTATATCATTTAATAAAGTAATGTTTCATCATGGATGCCTGGTGATATCGATATTTTTTCACAAAAATTTTATCAATTCATTTCAATCATACTTGATTTTTGTCAGAAATCTGAAATCAATTGAAGTAGTTTTGTATACCTACTAATTTTTTAAAACATTTCACTAGGCGTCCATTTTATTCTGCCATACTAGATTTACACCCAAATTTTACTAGTATTATAACATTTAATTTTTCCCAAAATTCGAAGTGCATTAAATAAATATTTTTTTAAAACAATTTATTAACCGCCATATTGGGTCAGGGCCAAAGTCTTAGCAGTTTATCCTTATATCACTTGTTTTTTGTGCAAAATTTAAAGGAACAAAACTACAATATTTCCTTCTTACGAAAGAAAGAATTATATAAAAACTATGCATTTCTGGATAAGTTTATTTATTTTACATACTTTAACCACCCTAGAAGTTTGGCAGGCATATTCATTTACACCCAGTAGATTGTAGAAACGTTTTTCAATTTGAAATGTTTATAATAAAATGATATAAAAATAACTCAAACATACCTTTTTGGAGCTGGAATCATAACAAAAAAAAGAACTAGTAACTTCACTAGTAGATGGTATGTCAATCATCTGATCGTTTGAATTTCCTGTATTGGATAATGTTTCTGGCTTGGAAAATAAAGCTCGGCGAACACTTTCTGCTTTAACATTCCTAAAAATTTAAGTAATTTATTATCATCGCTAAGTCAAAGGCCTTTAGACACTAATGTATGTTTTCTTTTTGTGTTTATACTTTTATTGCTTTATAGATAAATGTATTAAACAAAAAAAACTTGGGATGCCAATGAAGGAAAAAATACAGGATGTATTTAATCTCAATATTACCAAGAACTTCCCTCATTATGATTTTTTTCCATTTGTTAGAAATAGTGAAGTGTGTCCCAATTTAGTTCACAACATAGTCACAGTATATAATATGTGTTATATATACTGTCTTTTAAAAGATATCTATTGGACGCCATTTTGTTCCATCATATTAGGTTTCTACCAATATTTTACCAGGTTATTTCTACCTACGTCACCTTGACTTTCCAGCATAATTTAAAATAAAGTCAATAAGCAATTTTTGACACACAGCTATTTTGTTGTCATGTTGAATTTATACCAGTGTGTCCCATTTCACAATTAATTTTTCAGCAAAATTCAGATGAACAAGATTTTTTAATTAACTTTTTAAAAAAATTATTTAGCCTGCATTTGTTTCGCTATTTTAAACTCGTACCATAATTTTACCAGTGTTTCTCTATATCACATTAATGTCTTGGATTCATATCAAAATCACTTGATTTCTGTGCAAAATTTGAGGTAGGTAGATGTTTCTACTCCTCGGAAAAAATTTTACGGCTCCAAAAAATTCGTGAAAGTACTGGTAAATATTATTCTAGTGGTTCACCATCAAAAAGTAAAAATTTTTAGTCAATATGACGCGAAAAGAGGATCTAGCACCCTCTAGAAAATTGACCAATAGTAATTTTAATCTTTTTTTTCTTAATATTCAGTCCTTAAGACATAAAACAGACGAATTATATCTTTTGTTAGAAGAGCTAAATTTTCCAGAAGTCATTGGCATCACTGAGCACTGGCTAAATATCAATCAACCTGTTTTTATTAAAAACTATACCACAATTGCCAGATTTAATAGAACTAATTTAACTCATGGAGGCACCATGATAATGTCTTTAAACAACGATTTTTCCGAAATATCAAAGTATAATCATTTATTATCTGAAAAAGTATTTGAATTTTCTATCGTTTATCACAATACTTATGACCTTTATATTATTTGTATTTATAGAACACCTGATGCTGATGTGCAATTATTCTGCCATAACCTTCTAAGTTTGCTCGAGTCCCTTCCTGTAAAAAGCAAATTAATCTTATGTGGCGATTTCAATATTGACTTTTCCAGTGTGTGTGCTGCTCAGGAATGTCTTCAGTCCATCTTTGAGTCATTAGGAATTGCCATGCACGTCAACTCACCAACCAGAATTACTAAGACAAGTGCCAGTACTATAGATTACGTTGTGTCTTCTTTCGATCCTAGCTCCGTCGAATGTAATGTCTTAAGTCCAGGTTTCTCCGATCATGAAGCAATTTTCACAAAATTTTCAATTACATCCAAAGCCAAAAATTCCTCTAGACAAGTAGGCCGTATTTTTTCGGTTAGAAATTTCATTAATTTCAAACACCTATGTCAAATAACTGACTGGGACTCTCACACTTATGATGTCGACACTGAATTTTCTCGTTTTATAAAAACTCTAACTAATATAGCTTCTGAATCTTTTCCTCTTAGGTCTATCAAAAATAAAAGAAGTAAACCCTGGTCCACTAAAGGTTTACGTATATCTTCTAAGAACATGCGGTCACTATCTCATTTAAAGAAATTTTCGGACAGTGTCTTTTTTCATAATTATGTAAAATCATACAGAAAAATTTATCATAAGACTATTAAAGCCGCCAAAGATATTTATTACAATAATAGACTTTCTAACGCCAAAAATGTAGCTAAAGAAACCTGGTCTATCGTAAATGATTTAAGAAACAAAACTCCTTTATCCAACACTATCCTTACCTCTCCTGAGGACCTAAACAATTATTTTGTAAATGTAGCCAAAGATTTGACTAAATCCGTATCTCAATCTAATGACCCAATTTCATATCTCTCTAATCATAGGGTAAACCTGCACAGTTTCTTCTTTTCACCAGTAGTTTTATCAGAACTTCGCAGTACAATTAATGATATCAAAAATAAATCTTCCTCGGGAATTGATGGGCTTACTTTAAGAAAGTCTGCCGGAGTGCACTCTAGAGCATCTGACTGCTTTGATAAATATGTCTTTCCAAAATGGTACTTTTCCAAGCTGCCTTAAAACTGCAATAACCATACCTCTTCACAAAGGAGGTGTTTCAGAAGAAGCTTCGAACTATCGCCCAATTGCACTTCTCCCTACGCTATCTAAGATCATCGAAAGACTGGTTAAAAAAAGGCTTTTATCATTTCTGTCTGGATATGAAATACTTACAAAACATCAATTTGGATTTTTAAGTAACAAATGCACAAGCGATGCCATGTTTTCCCTTCTTAATAGAGTTTACTCCAGCCTAAACAACCATCACGCTACGGCAACAATTTTCTGTGATTTTTCCAAAGCTTTCGATTGTGTGAATCATATAATATTAACTAACAAGCTGCAGTACTATGGATTTAGAGGGGCTCCTCTCGATTGGTTTAAGTCATATCTTAGCAACAGAAATCAAGTTGTGAAAGTTGACAACAGGATGTCTTCTTGTAGGCCAATGGAATATGGAGTGCCTCAAGGCTCGGTACTAGGCCCTATCTTGTTTCTTCTGTTCATAAACGACATGGCTAATTTAAACATTAGTGGAAAAATATGTCTCTTTGCGGACGATACCAGCTTTACGTGGAGCCACCCAGATGTCACGGACCTACATAGGATTGTATCTAATGACCTAATCACCATTAAATCCTGGTGCGATTCTAATCTCCTATGTTTGAACATCTCTAAAACGAAAGTCTTGTCTTATAAAAACACGCTGCAACCTTTTGACCTTAATGGCACCACTATTGATGTCGTAAACTCTGTAAAATTTCTAGGGCTTCTTGTAGTTGATTCTTTAAAATGGGATCCACATATCGACGCTTTATCAAGGAAGTTGGGTTCTGCTTGCTTTGCGTTAAGATCTGTTTCCGAGGAGCTTAGCTTTTCTACCTCTAGAACTGTTTATTTTGCTCTTGTTGAGTCGACTCAATTTGATCGAATTTTTATACTACAAAAAAGAGCTGTTCGTTACCTACTGAGACAACAGTAGAACTCACTGCCGAGATTTCTTTAAAAGATATAAAATACTAACCCTTCCTTGCTTATTCATTTTGGAATCGGTTTGCTTAATTCGTAAGCATGCACCTGCTCTATTAGAGAGACCTTCTCACAACTACCCTCTCAGAAACACTGAGCACGATCTCTATCTTCCAACCCCACACTCAGAGTTAATTAAAAGATCAGTAATCTACAATGCAAAAAAAATGCATAATCACCTGCCATTTAACATCAAATCCATAATATCTCTGACTTCATTTCGCAGGGCTTTGAAGTCATTCTTACTGGAAAGCGCCTTCTACACCGTGAACGAGTTTTACAACACATAAATTTATCCTTATGAACCCCTAGTGTGATAGTTGCCATTACCAACCATTTTTACCGAATTTTGTATATGTATTTTTTTAATTGTTTCGTACTTTTTTATTTTTTATTTTTTACTTTGCTTTTTTATTTTTTTTACATTATATTTATGAAAATGTTTATAACATAGTACGACTGACAAAGTACATTTCTAATGTACTTCTTTTAGGATTCTATTATATTAATATTCTAAATTCTTGATTTAAATATTATTTTTCTATAATATTTATGATGTGTTTTTGTTTGCTAATTTTGATGTTTGTAAACTATTTTTTTTTACAACAGCTTTGTCCACAAAATTGTAAAATTTTTTTGACAATAAAGCATTTATTTATTTATTTATTTATTTATTCGATAATTACTTTTTTAGTAATAATTTTTTTAGCATTGTTCCGCCATATTGGATTTTTACCAAACTATTATCAGATCATACCCATATAACCCTTAATTTTTGACTAAAATTTGAAGTCATTCTGGTAAGTAGACTCTAAAACGCGAAGATATGTAAAACCTGAGAGGGTCTTTTTTTTTCACGATTACAAACCTTTTATTTGGCCGCCATTTTGTCCCACCATATTGAATTAGTAACACAATAAAACTAGTGAAGGCATACAATTTGAAATCAATTCACCAAGTAGTTTTTCAGGCCGAATTTTTGAAATAATTTATAATGCCGCCATTTTGTTCCGCCATCTTGGATTCGTACCAAAATTTTACCATTTGTTTCCAACATAATATTAATATTTGTGCAGAATTTCAGATAAATTGGATAAGTAGTTTTTTTAATAACATTTTTTTCACTAGGCTGCCATTATGTTTCGCCATATTGGATTTTTACCAAAATGTTACCAACCAAGTCAATCGGAAAAGTAGAAAAACAGACAGACAGACCGACGGATATATATATATATATATATATATATATATATATATAAAAATCCATTATAAAATTTGAACCAGACAAACACATAATATACTCACCTAGATTCTAAAGACAAAAATGGCACAGCATCCAATTTTAAAACTTTTAAGCCAGATCTTTTGATTGCATAATCATCGGTTTGAAAATGCCTGGAACATACATAATGCCATTTATTAGCATTTTCCAATGCAAGAGATTTGAGCCATGCATCTTTTCTTCTCTCATCTGTAGGAAACCTTAAACAAGCATTAAAATAATAATTGGTAGGTAAATAAAAATTAAAGAAGAGAGTTTCTATATTTCCTAATATTTAAATACAATTTTATTACCCTCATCTACAGGGTTCTGATATGATAACAAAAGTTTATTTGCAAGTCATTTTAATTTTCGCTTTGGTCTACAAGGGAGAGATAAAAATGACCTGCAAGCCACATTTTATTTGTATAAGACAATTGTCCAGATCTAGGTACAAAATTGAATTTAAATGTATATGGACATCAAAGTCTAAGTATTTATGTTTATGGTGGGCCCTTACTCAGCCTGTTTTTTTTTAAATAGGAAACTAAATAAAATAACAAATACACCAAGCAATCTAAAAAGATATACAACATTCATTTTTGCCCTAAACTTTAAGCTAGAAAATATAAGAGGGGGATATAAAATAATATTTTACATTTTTATTTGCAAATAAAATATAGTATGATTATCATTTAAAAAATAGTTAGGCTGAGCACAGGGACCCTCTAACTATGAAACCCTAGGCCTGAGAGCTATAAAAAAAGTAGATCATGGGGCACAGGACTTTTTAAATTGAAACATAGCAAGGCACTTCTTTACTTTTTATTTATTTTCGTAAACTATCTCACAAGGAACCAAGCAATACATTTTTTATACCCTGGCTCTAACACAAGATGACATTCCTGTAGGAACTGCTGATGAAATCTCAAATAAGTACCTTTATTAATTTCCATTTCTTAGTTTTTGTCAATAGAAATACAAAAATCATCTTCATTCCTTAAATGGTTTTGCCACTATAAACTTAAAGATCTAATAACAGTTATTTGAAAACAAAACACACTAAACCCAGTGGCCTCCTCTGAGGTTCCGACTATGAAATATTTATGTTTACTTACCTATGAAATGATAAACAACGTCCTGATTTTCCTGTTTTTGCACAAACCACACATTTTTTAGTCATTGTGAATGTCTCAAGGGATATCAAAACGTTCTTGCAATGAAAACTTTACATAAAATCACTCGTAAACACCTTGAAATAAACGTAACAACATAAGAAATGACAAAGCGCCTAACCAAACAACCATAAACAAATGTAGCCGCTTCGTCAAGTTTCGGAAACGCCGAACGATGGGACCGCGTGGTGTCAGTTCTGACTAATCCGGTGGAGTCCTCTAGTAAAATTTTCATAGCTGACGGAGGACGAGGCTTCTCGGACACTTTTTGACGTGTTGTTACTTATCTTGTCTATTCTTAATTTGAGGTCTAAACAAACTTCCTTAGTTTTATTGTACTTAAAAATATCGACTGGCGTCTTGTATGGAAATGTGTGAGCAATTATAATACATTTAGTTTAATTAAAAATATATATGCAATGCTAATTAAGTATTAAGGTAATAAAATTAATGGGATCACAACACTATTTTATTATTGCCAAATATGGAGAGGATATATTATTCTTCGTGGTCACCCTGTTATAGGTGCTTTATGTCCTATAGTTTTTATATAGTGAAGTCCTGACTATATTCATATTTATAAATATAATAGGGACCCACGCTTAAATACAAACAATTTTTGTATAGCGCTGTAGCTATTCAAATTTCAAATACTCACAGACAAAAAAAAATCGGTAAGTTAGCCAGGATTAAACTCATGATTCTATCAAACAATTTTAATTTGTTTTTTATTTTTCGACAGAAAATACCCTTTTTATTGATTAAATGTCTATTCACGAAAATAACATTTTGAAATGCTCTCAATAAAGCATATTTCTAATAAACTCTTGTATGTATAACATTTAAAACTAACGAAAATATTACAAAAGTTCTAAAAAGCTAAATGCCCAATGTAACATTACATAATATCAAACTTTCAACTTTCAAACAGAACTATTAAGTATTAAATTGTTTAAAGAGAAATACTAATTTAGAGGTTTTTTCATTGCCAAATCTATTTTTAATATCGGAATGAATAAATCTGTATGTAGAAAACATTCTTTCCAAATTTGAAAAAGGTTCACAGACTAACGAATATATTACAAAAGTTCTAAAAAGCTAAATGCCTAATGTAACATTACATAAAACTAAATACAAAAATAAGAATGCTTCAAACAGAACAATTAAGTATTAAATTGTTTAAAGAGAAATACTAATTTAGAGGTTTTTTCATTGCCAAGTCTATTTTTAATATCAGAATGAACAAATCTGTATGTAGAAAACATTCTTTCCAAATTGGAAGAAGGTTCACAGACACATATAATGGGAACAATTATATGTAGTACCTTATTGATTTCTGGAAGTAGTAAGGTCACATTTTGTAATATTTGTAATACTTCGCTAGAAAACATGGTTTTCGAAAAGGGGTCTGATTTGACCTCTAACTTGTTTATTAATGGTAATAGTCCCGTGATTGGGGAATATCTACCAGCAATATCTAAAGCAGCTTTTTTTCTTCTCTTGATAGGGGGTATTAATTTTTATTTCTGATAGGATCCAGTAAGTATGCCGAAAAGAGAATAGGTGTTAAAGCTTGATTACTTCTTGTTTTTAAGAGCTGATATTGACATCAATTTGTGTCATTTTTGACATAATCAAAAACAGCCGTAGGCTTTTTCCGTGCCTCAACTACATTAGACAAAGACTCAATTTTATACATATCCTACTGATTTTTAACCGACTAAACTAGTCCCTGCATTTCTTAATTACATTTTTTACATTTTGCGCGACATCCAAGTTTGCCCGTAACTTTTAATTTGAAAAAATCTTCCCAAATACTGTCGTCTAACGTTTGCGTGTTACAAGTTTCTGCGAGTTTTAACAGGATAGCAGGCGGGTTTTTCTTGTCAGATTTGAATCGGATTTCTAATAGTGTTTTAATTTTTTTGTATTTTATTGAAACAAAAAGAAAAGCGTTACCAACGGTAACTAATAATATTTAAAAATTGTTAAAAAAATATCTGATTTTTTTTAAAAATCATGATATTTTTCAATTCTGAAAGTGGTCTTTACTCTGAAGTTTCCTCGCAATAGTTTTATTAAGGAAAATGAAAATTCTCAATATTTATGTATGCATAAATTGTATATTCATTAATAATTATATATCTTTAAAAACAACAGAGAAAATTGCTAAAAATCCTGCTATAAGAGTCAGCACAAGACCCTCAATCCCACACTGAACCCGCCAATCACAAGACATTTCGGAGGAATATAAACAATTTTCGTTGAATTTTCAGCGTGAACCTCGTAGCTCAGTGGTAAGGTTCTCGACTTTCATTGCAATGGATATAATTTTTTATGTAGTTGTTTTTTTTTGAGGTTATGTAAAAAAGCTAGTATATATTAAAATAAGGATTTTTTTAACAAAACCTGTACTTTTAGGTGGGTGGGTCCCGTTAGCGTTAGGTTAGCCTAAGTTCGTCGACAAAACCATCATTAAAGCCATAAAGTCACACGCTGCTGTGTTGTAATTGGCGAGTTCCGCATGGGATTTTGGGTCTTGTATGTATGTCCTATTACTGTTTATTATGTGTTAGAAGTTCGGATGTTCTCTCTTTTTCTAACACTCTGTCTTTATGACAGAGTTTTTGCCAATTTTTTGGTTGTTTTTAAAGATAAAGGTCTCAAACCTAGTATAATCATAATAAGCAAGAAGATATCAACTTAATAAAATAATATTATACAAGGGTTCCTATTGAAAATAACAAACTCGATGCTCATTTTTTATTTTCTACTTGTCAGTTATTTATTTTAGTAAATAAATAGAATTTCAGCCTATGCTTAGGAAGTTAAGCTTGCGCGCTTGCAGAACGCCTTACATTGAGTCAAGACCTAGGTTGACCTCTTTCTTGCATCAATCCAGTAATCAATTTATTTAATATATTTTTATTTTTTTTTTGATTGTTTATCTTAATAATGGGTTTTTTAATTTTTCTTTTTCATTTTTAAATTTCAAAATTAAATTACCATTAACTTTCTCTTTTTTAACATTTTATTGGTTCGCTATATTGGATGTCGTTCAAAATCCTACCTATTTATCCTAATATTACATTTGGCTTTTGTGATATGCCGCGAACAAACACACTCACGGAAATAAAAAACAACATGTATTTCAATTCATTCATTTATTATTAATTTTACAGTAAATGGACATTTGTCTAGTAAATGTTGTACAGTATTTTTTACCGATTGCAGGATAGTTACGTATTTTTCTACATACCATATTTTTCTTTTTGTAAGAAATTTTACAAATTTGTTTGAAGTATTCTACTTTTTATTATAGAAATTTCATATATTAATTTATATATTTATAACTTACTTGGTTATATACGAATATTATTAATTTTAATAACCACTGTTTTGTTTAAGTAAATTATAATATATTTATAGTTAAAATCTATGTCTGGATATTTTGAAATTCTCCTAAGGGGGTTAAAGTATGTTTTTTTTTTTAATATGTACTAAATATTTGAACTTAATTTGTGTGTCAAAAACTTTTTAAATTGTTATTGTATCCATTAATTTTGAGTTCCTTTGACAAATACGTGGCCCTCAAAATCTCGATGGAAAATGTTATATATACATATAAAGTATCTATAATAAATACATATAAACAATGTCGGTATGATTGTGTGGAAAAGAAAACCGATTCCGATATTAGATTTTACCTATCAGTAGGCGATAGCACATCACCTATCGATATATTTTATTTATCGATATGTCGATAACTATGGATAGGTATCGTTATACCGATAACTATCGATAGTTATCGATATATCGATAACTTTCGAATGATATCGATAGTTTTTGATATTTATTGTCTAGTTATTGTTCTATCAACCACTGAGAGTTTAAAGTTATTAATGTTAATATTTATATTATTTTTAAGAAATTCTACTTAGTTTTTACTACCAAATAATGTAAGATATGATTTCTAAGGCTTAAGTTTTAGGTTATGATCATTAGCAAGTTTTCCACTAAAAAAAAATCATCAAAATTAAAACAATAATAAACCTGAATATTATCCGCATATGCATGAACCTTATAATAATTTAGAGATTTTAAAATATCTGAAGTATAAATCAAAAAAAGTAATGGACGTAATATTGAGCCTTGAGGAACAGTTAATTTCAATTTCGTTTGAATACTTATTATCCGAAAATATCTTCTATTATCAATTAGAAAGATAAGACGCAATAATTAAACACGAATCATCTTGGAAACGATAATATTCTAGCCTGGAAATAAGATTATGATTAATGGTATCGAACGCCTTATAAAAGTCTAATAATATTAAAATACTGTTAAGTTTTTTATCACAGGCGCGAGCAACATCATCAATAACATTTGTTAAAGCTACAGAGGTACTAAATTTCTTCCTAAAACCACACTCACTATCAGGAATTATTTTGTTTATTACACAAAACTCGGTAAGTTTATATAGCACATTTTCATAAATGTTAGAGAGGGCAGGTAAAATACTTATTATTCTCAGATCATTAAAATTTTTTTGGATTCACAACTTTTGGCAATGGTTTTCCTATTGATATTTTCCACGGATTAGGAAAGTAATTTGATTCTGTGGAACAATTAATTATATGTGTAACATATGTATTAATAATTAACGGACTACAATATTTTAACATTAAAGGCGATATTTCATCAATTCTTGTTGCATTAGTCCTGACATTGTTTAATATGTTATGAACATCTGATTTTTCTCCCAAATGAAAAGTAAAGTTTAAATTATTGTTATATCTGTTATGGTTATAATAATGTATTTTATTATCACAATTAGAATTATTTTGTAAAAACACCCCAAAAACTTATTTAAAGCTTCAGGGTCTGATATATTTTTAGGTATACACATATTGTGTTAGCAGTTATATTAAAGTTTTTTAAAGCGGACCAAGTAAAGGATCTTTTTTTGTCATCGGTTATTTTTCTTGAGAGGGGGGGGGGCAAAATTTGTAGCTGCGCCACTGTATTTAAATATATTTTTTCTCTCTCCTAACCATAGATAGTGTAAAATTCCTCATTTGCTTATAGATTACCCAATCATCATTATTCTTTGTACGTTTATATTTCTAAAGGGCTGTATCTCTTTGTTTCATAGATATCTTATGATTAGCGGAAAGCCAAGGTGCTCTAGATTTCGTAATTCTCGCGTCTTTGATGAGCATGTAAATTAAACAATATTACTATAAGTTCATTAAGTATTTTTATTTCATCATAAGAACATCTGCATCGAATAAAATTAGGCCCAGCAGGATTTTTATATTAGTTTAAACAACAATAAACCATTTTGTGATCCGAAATATTTTCGGTTGCTATTGTGTCAGATTCTTTTACCAATGACCTATCACTAACAAAAAATTGCGTCAAGCAAAGAATTGGTGTTAGCGGTGATCCCCGTATGTTCATCTATAATTTGATGGCAGTTATAATCTTCAAATAAAGCAGTTAAGGGATTTTCCAAATTTAATAGGTTAATATTAAAATCGCCTAAGCAAACTATTTCGTCTACTGTAGGATATAAATTGGAAAAAAATTTATCTAAATTTAACTAAATCTAAATTTATAGTATTTGAATTAAAAAATTCTCTAGGTAAATCAAGTTTACAGATTTCGGTGATCCTCGTAGGTTCATCTATAATTTGATGGCAGTTATAATCTTCAAATAAAGAAGTTAAGGGATTTTCTAAATTTAATAGGTTAATATTAAAGTCGCCTAAGCAAGCTATTTCGTCTACTGTAGGATATAAATTGAAAAAAAAAATTATCTAAATCTAACTAAATCTAAATTTATAGTATTTGAATTAAAAAATTCTCTAGGTAAATTAAGTTTACAGATTTATGTTGATACGAGTTTTACTGTTAAATATGTGTAACGCCTATAAGCATTTCTTGGCAACTTGGAACAATCATATTTAAGCTTTCCTCATAAACCATTTTTTATACGATGAATTTTTGCTATTGTGTCAGATTCTTTTACCAATGACCTATCACTAACAAAAAATTGCGTCAAGCAAAGAATTGGAGTTAACGGTGATCCCCGTAGGTTCATCTATAATTTGATGGCAGTTATAATCTTCAAATAAAGCAGTTAAGGGGTTTTCGAAATTTAATAGGTATTAAAGTCGCCTAAGCAAACTATTTCGTCTACTGTAGGATATACATTGGAAAAAAATTTATCTAAATTTAACTAAATCTAAATTTATAGTATTTGAATTAAAAAATTCTCTAGGTAAATCAAGTTTACAGATTTATGTTGATACGAGTTTTACTGTTAAATATGTGTAACGCCTGTAAGCATTTCTTGGCAACTTGAAGCAATCATATTTAAGCTTTCCTCATAAACCATTTTTTATACGATGAATTTTACCATTTAGTGAGTTTTAGCCTATTGCGACTAATCTTTCGCATTTTGATGGGATAAGTAACTTTTTCCCCACCGCTGTTTAACCTCTTTAGTTCGCCATTTTAAATAACCAAATGCTTTGAACAACTTTTGATACAAAAAATCATGATTTAAAACAATCTTGTAACACAAAATATTTTTGTTTTTAGAGAGCGGTTTCAGCGTCTTTAAATGATCCTTTATAAAAAAGAAATATGAATTTGTCGCAAATCATCGTTTTTTTTTTAAAGGCTAACCGTTATTGAAGTAAAAAATATTTTCGGGTTTTAAAAATGGTTTGACCAACTTAGGGCAATCCTGTATAGCGGAACAAAATGTTTCATATAAAAGAAGACAAATTACTTGTTTCGGTCAAAATACAAGAGTTCTAACCACAACTTGTTACGTTCTGGACGCGCGTTTCGCTAACCAAGTTAGCATCATCAGCAGATGATATAGTTTAATGTTTGAAATTAAAATTTTTTTTTGGCTTTGCACTTGGTGCATACAGCCACCACCATAATACTATTACACTATAAATTAAAATTAAAAAAAAATTAAACACTGAAACACGACAATATATATATATATATATATATATATATATATATATATATATATATATATATATATATATATATATATATATATATATATATATATATATATATATATATATATATATATATATATATATATATATATATATATATATATATATATATATATATATATATATATATATATATATATATATATATATATATATATATATATATATAGTCTATATTACTGTGTATAAGTGAACTATAGATTTAATGTTTGAAATTAAAATTTTTTTTTGGCTTTGCACTTGGTGCATACAGCCACCACTATAATACTATTACACTATAAATTAAACAAAAATTAAACACTGAAACACGATAAATATATATATATATATATATATATATATATATATATATATATATATATATATGTATATATATATATATATATATATATATATATATATATATATATATATATATATATATATATATATATATATATATATATATATATATATATATATATATATATATATATATATATATATATATGTAGAATAGCAGAAATATATAATTTCTGCAAGTGCAAAACGGCTTACAAGAAGAATTGCTTTCGATTATGTCACAGGGGGGTACCCTCCTGCGATCATGATTTCTGGGCCTTTACCCTCATCAGGCAGGCTTGTACCCAGGGAGATCTGAAATAACAGATTGCTCGATATGACAAAATCAAAAACGAAACGTCTATCATACTGGAACAGTACTACATGCTAACTATAACACTTAGCGCCACCTATTGGGGCTCCGGTGGTTTCCGGCTGCAAATCCATTGGAATTTGGCAAAGTATGCACTAGCACCATCATGCGGAGAGTAGATACTAAAATCAATAAAAATGCGCTTTCACACACCTTTATCAAAAGTTCTTGGCCGGAATAGATATATGTAGAATAGCAGAAATACATAATTTCTGCAAGTGCAAAACGGCCTACAAGAAGAATCAGAATCACGATCACAGGAGGGTACCCTGTGACATAATCGAAAGCAATTCTTCTTGTAGGCCGTTTTGCATATATATATATATATATATATATATATATATATATATATATATATATTTGTCGTGGTTCACTGTTTAATTTTTTTTTGAATTATAGTATAATAGTAGGTATTATGGTGGTGGCTGTATGCACCAAGTGCAAAGCCAAAAAAAAATTTTAATTCCAAACATTAAATCTATAGTTCATAATATTCAGTCGGTACAATAAATTCATTATAAGGCGTACAATTTGAGTCATTTTAAACCATTTAACGTTTCAATGCATATAATGATATTTATGTGTATGTATGTATATGTTTTTATTGAATTTTCATGAAAGAAAAATTAGGAATCAGCAGACTAAATAAAATCTTGAGAAAGCTCACCACAATGAGCGAAACGTTGATTTAAAGTGAGAAATCTTGATTTCATGGTTAACCTAACCCAAGAAAATAAGGTCTCATATATATATATATATAAATATATATATATATATATATATATATATATATATATATATATATATATATATATATATATATATATATATATATATATATATATATATAGATAAATATATATAATATATATATATATATATATATATATATATATATATATATATATATATATATATATATATATATATATATATATATATATATATATATATATATATATATATATATATATATATATATATATATATATATATATATATATATATATATATATATATTAGTGGCGGTTCCTCCATTAGATCAAATGGTCAGTGACCACGAATAAATATTTTCAAACAGAAACCAATAAATAAAATAATACATAATTTATATTTTTTCAATTTTTTTTTTATTTCAAAATTCCTTCTATTATTCTAAGCGTATAAACTCATTGACCGTTCTCTTAATTCCGAGACACACTATCGATGCCTCGCACTGCGATCTCCGGAGAGGTTTCGTTTCATTTAGAATCGATCACGGCTGGCGGCTCGCGTTGACCTCGTGGTTATAAACGGAGGCGAGTTTTTCCCGAGTATTCCCGATCAAATTTGCATAGGAGCGCATAGATAATATACGGCTTACGTTGGCAAAGTTTGGGTCAACAGCGGCGCCGAGGAAAAATATTTGGTCAGTTGCGATCATGATTTCTGGGCCTTTACCCTCATCAGGCAGGCTTGTACCCAGGGAGATCTGAAATAACAGATTGCTCGATATGACAAAATCAAAAACGAAACGTCTATCATACTGGAACAGTACTACATGCTAACTATAACACTTAGCGCCACCTATTGGGGCTCCGGTGGTTTCCGGCTGCAAATCCATAGGAATTTGGCAAAGTATGCACTAGCACCATCATGCGGAGAGTAGATACTAAAATCAATAAAAATGCGCTTTCACACACCTTTATCAAAAGTTCTTGGCCGGAATAGATATATGTAGAATAGCAGAAATATATAATTTCTGCAAGTGCAAAACGGCCTACAAGAAGAATCAGAATCACGATCACAGGAGGGTACCCTGTGACATAATCGAAAGCAATTCTTCTTGTAGGCCGTTTTGCACTATATATATATATATATATATATATATATATTTGTCGTGGTTCACTGTTTAATTTTTTTTTGAATTATAGTATAATAGTAGGTATTATGGTGGTGGCTGTATGCACCAAGTGCAAAGCCAAAAAAAAATTTTAATTCCAAACATTAAATCTATAGTTCATAATATTCAGTCGGTACAATAAATTCATTATAAAGCGTACAATTTGAGTCATTTTAAACCATTTAACGTTTCAATGCATATAATGATATTTATGTGTATGTATGTATATGTTTTTATTGAATTTTCATGAAAGAAAAATTAGGAATCAGCAGACTAAATAAAATCTTGAGAAAGCTCACCACAATGAGCGAAACGTTGATTTAAAGTGAGAAATCTTGATTTCATGGTTAACCTAACCCAAGAAAATAAGGTCTCACATATATATATATATATATATATATATATATATATATATATATATATATATATATATATATATATATATATATATATATATATATATATATATATATATATATATATATATATATATATATATATATATATATATATATATATATATATATATATATATATATATATATATATATATATATATATATATATATATATATATATATATATATATATATATATATATATATATATATATATATATATATATATATATATATATATATATATATATATATATATATATATATATATATATATATATATATATATATATATATATATATATATATATATATATATATATTAGTGGCGGTTCCTCCATTAGATCAAATGGTCAGTGACCCCCAATAAATATTTTCAAACAGAAACCAATAAATAAAATAATACATAATTTATATTTTTTCAATTTTTTTTTTATTTCAAAATTCCTTCTATTATTCTAAGCGTATAAACTCATTGACCGTTCTCTTAATTCCGAGACACACTATCGATGCCTCGCACTGCGATCTCCGGAGAGGTTTCGTTTCATTTGGAATCGATCACGGCTGGCGGCTCGCGTTGACCTCGTGGTTATAAACGGAGGCGAGTTTTTCCCGAGTATTCCCGATCAAATTTGCATAGGAGCGCATAGATAATATACGGCTTACGTTGGCAAAGTTTGGGTCAACAGCCGCGCCGAGGAAAAATATTTGGTCAGTTGATGTGTTTAATGTGGATCGTGTGATACGTTGTGGTTACGATTGCGTATTTTATAGATTTTATTTTGAAGACTTTACATTTTGTTTGTTGATTTTTCGGTTTAAATTAATGTTTTAAAGAAAGGTCGCCCCAATGTTTTAGAATATTAAGACTTTATAATCCGTTTTCAATTATTTTGGCTAGGTAAACTTTGAGAAACGTCTCGAATTTAAGAACAGTAGTCGACCTTTGCCGAAATTTAAATTCAGCAAATAAGTTAAAGACAAAAACAAAGAAGTAAATCGTTCCGAAGTAACCGTTTCAGGGGTTTTTAGAGCCATGAACCTATTAATTTTACTAATCATTACATTTTTTGACAATTTGTATTGCTGATTTTTTATTCATATGTACAGATGGACTTTTTAATTTTTGTTTTCGGTTTATTTTTTTATAAAAAAATTTATTTCTTATAAGGTAAAAGTAATTTACGAACTAATACATAATTCCGTTCTAATTTTTTTGAAATTGGTTAATAAGGAATATGTCTTCAATGTATTTATTCATAACTAATAAATATTCTCAAGTATGTCACTAATTTATTGATCCCATATTTAAAAATAATTTGAGACACCTATGTTTTAAAGTGTCAATGACAGACCGCAATCACATGCGCACGCGTCTATTGTGTAGTTAATAATTGTTAGAAGGGCAGTGTGAATTCTTAAGAGAATTTTTAAGAAATTGGAAAGTATAGTGCTATGTTTTTGATATCTTTCATTTATTGTGAGCTTTTGATGACATCTTTGTATATGTTGCAAAAAAATAATGAAAACAATGAAATTTATAAAAGGAAGGATTTAAGTTCAGTGATTTTCATTGATGTATGAAAATACGAAAAACGAATAATCTCATTTGTCGGTAGATAGCCAGTTTATAGCTAGTACCTAAGATAATTTTTACATTTTAAATAATACCTACCTTAATAAGCTACCAAAAGCGGAGACTAAGATCACCTGTTTGTTAACAAATTCATCCAGAATATCATATCAAAAATGCCTTTAGCCTTTTTAATTTCAGTTTTTTTAATTTCTTGTACATTTCTTGTTTGGTACAATTTTAAACAAAATTGCCGCTTTTAGCATGTTCGTCTTTTCTTTTTTAAGACAGAACGGGATTAGGTTTATGATTTACTGAGAATCCGTAATTCCGTTCTACAGAATGCAATCAGAGGACATCTAGAACACCTCCCTGTTTTATTGATATATTTCGGCACGTGCCAAAAATTTAAATATATGTAGTATATAGGTAATTGTCTTACATAAACACTGATCTTTTTGATATTAAAACCCGAGAATTCGTTCGTTGCCATTATAATATTTTGATCCAGAACTGAAATAAGTAAACCCGCAAGCTTCCATTATTACAGTCCATGTGGAACAGAATTATAGAATTATGAACCTAATCCCATCCTACCCTTGCTAGAACCGGGAGGTAATACTAAATCCCAAAAATTAATCATAAATACCAAAACACTTTTTGATACCGAACCATACAGAAACGGAGAGGTTTAAGGGAAACACCAAAAATTTAAAATTTTTTGATTTTTCCCTTCCAGTCTTTGGTAAATAAGGGAATGAATAATATTTATTGCAAAACCCATAAAAGAAATTTCACATTGTTCATAAGTTTTTTTGAGAAACCTAACCGTTATTCAAATAAAAAGTATGTTGTTCCATTCCTCTAGTCGTTGCTCTGTAGAGTGAAAAAAAAATGTTTTTACATACAAAGAGAAAAGAAATCTGACGCCATTTTTTGGAAAGTCAAACGCCTTTGAAATAAACTATATTTTGGTTTTTAAGGTACTTTTTCATTTCCCTAGAGCTACCCTGTTTAGTAAAAAAAATTATAAAGAAAGAGAAAATAATTATTACGTATTTCACCGCTTTCTAAAAAATCTAACCGTTTTTCAAAATCAAAAATATCCTTATTTTTAGGGATCAGATTGATTATCCTGTTTTTGAAATTAAAAATATTTTCGTTTTTAAAGGGCTGTTTCTACCCCCTAGGGCTGATAACTTCTATAGTGGAAAAAATTATTTTGTTAGAAATTTAACGTGTTTTACCGTTTTTTAAAAAAGCTAAAGGCTTTTGAGTTAAAGTTATCTTTTCATTCCATTTTAAACCACCTTTAAAATAAAAAAAAATAATAGAAATTTGACTTTGTTAGTCATTTTTAAGAAAATAAACCCATATATATATTGTAACAAAGAAGAGGAATTGATTTAGTTCATGATTTTAATTAATTTTAAGTAACAATTATTCTGTAGTTTAATTGTCATGTAATAATTTTAGCCACATTTTACAATTGTGAAAAAATAACCGCTGAAAAACTGATACACACACAGTTTATTTAGAATTGACACATTTTAATAAAGAGAGGAAAAGATAATCTAATCAGAACGAATTTAGGAACGAAATAGACCGCAATTAGATTTTCAGCTCTTTATTGGGTGGAATTGCATTAATTGCTTAACTATTACTTCCTTAATAGTCCGTAATATGGGGTATTTACCTTAAAAACAATTTTTTTTTGTCCTATAAGAAAGTGAATATTCCATTTTTCTTGTCATATAACACCGAAACAAGTAAGTCCTAACACTCGAACCTGTGGTGGAAGATAGATCAAAATACAAGAGTTCTAACCACACTACACCACAACTTGTTACGTTCTGGACGCGCGTTTCGCTAACCAAGTTAGCATCAGCAGATGCAAATTTCTATTATTTTTTTTTATTTTAAAGGTGGTTTAAAATGGAATGAAAAGATAACTTTAACTCAAAAGCCTTTAGCTTTTTTAAAAAACGG
Organism: Kuschelorhynchus macadamiae; assembly: GCA_030620095.1. NCBI lineage: Eukaryota > Metazoa > Arthropoda > Insecta > Coleoptera > Curculionidae > Kuschelorhynchus > Kuschelorhynchus macadamiae. The sequence continues at coordinate 213,504 of JAUTXW010001724.1, forward strand.
TAAAACACGTTAAATTTCTAACAAAATAATTTTTTCCACTATAGAAGTTATCAGCCCTAGGGGGTAGAAACAGCCCTTTAAAAACGAAAATATTTTTAATTTCAAAAACAGGATAATCAATCTGATCCCTAAAAATAAGGATATTTTTGATTTTGAAAAACGGTTAGATTTTTTTAGAAAGCGGTGAAATACGTAATAATTATTTTCTCTTTCTTTATAATTTTTTTTACTAAACAGGGTAGCTCTAGGGAAATGAAAAAGTACCTTAAAAACCAAAATATAGTTTATTTCAAAGGCGTTTGACTTTCCAAAAAATGGCGTCAGATTTCTTTTCTCTTTGTATGTAAAAACATTTTTTTTTTCACTCTACAGAGCAACGACTAGAGGAATGGAACAACATACTTTTTATTTGAATAACGGTTAGGTTTCTCAAAAAAACTTATGAAAAATGTGAAATTTCTTTTATGGGTTTTGCAATAAATATTATTCATTCCCTTATTTACCAAAGACTGGAAGGGAAAAATCAAAAAATTTTAAATTTTTGGTGTTTCCCTTAAACCTCTCCGTTTCTGTATGGTTCGGTATCAAAAAGTGTTTTGGTATTTATGATTAATTTTTGGGATTTAGTATTACCTCCCGGTTCTAGCAAGGGTAGGATGGGATTAGGTTCATAATTCTATAATTCTGTTCCACATGGACTGTAATAATGGAAGCTTGCGGGTTTACTTATTTCAGTTCTGGATCAAAATATTATAATGGCAACGAACGAATTCTCGGGTTTTAATATCAAAAAGATCAGTGTTTATGTAAGACAATTACCTATATACTACATATATTTAAATTTTTGGCACGTGCCGAAATATATCAATAAAACAGGGAGGTGTTCTAGATGTCCTCTGATTGCATTCTGTAGAACGGAATTACGGATTCTCAGTAAATCATAAACCTAATCCCGTTCTGTCTTAAGAAAGAAAAGACGAACATGCTAAAAGCGGCAATTTTGTTTAAAATTGTACCAAACAAGAAATGTACAAGAAATTAAAAAAACTGAAATTAAAAAGGCTAAAGGCATTTTTGATATGATATTCTGGATGAATTTGTTAACAAACAGGTGATCTTAGTCTCCGCTTTTGGTAGCTTATTAAGGTAGGTATTATTTAAAATGTAAAAATTATCTTAGGTACTAGCTATAAACTGGCTATCTACCGACAAATGAGATTATTCGTTTTTCGTATTTTCATACATCAATGAAAATCACTGAACTTAAATCCTTCCTTTTATAAATTTCATTGTTTTCATTATTTTTTTGCAACATATACAAAGATGTCATCAAAAGCTCACAATAAATGAAAGATATCAAAAACATAGCACTATACTTTCCAATTTCTTAAAAATTCTCTTAAGAATTCACACTGCCCTTCTAACAATTATTAACTACACAATAGACGCGTGCGCATGTGATTGCGGTCTGTCATTGACACTTTAAAACATAGGTGT